>JARHVA010007255.1:680000-722098 GCA_037957365.1 Torreya grandis | reverse complement strand
CACATATTTTGACACAAATATTTATAAATTGAGAGAATTTTGGGGCATATTTAATGCATATGTATACATTTTATAGGTACCCAAGTGAAAAATTTATTGTATTTATGAGATTAGTGTAATATTAACATATAACCTTATTGCATTCTATATCAAATTATAACAATTGATCAGATTATGTGGAGTGGATGTTGTCCATGCATGAATTTTTTTATTTTGATATTGCTAATGAAAGGTAACATTTTGAATCTAAAATCCATGTACAATATTTGATTCTGGTTACATATCTAGGCACTCTTATTTTCTATTAGACACTTGATAATGTTTAATTTTAAAAATTTCCAACATATTTGACTTATGCATAGATACAAGACTTTTTTCTACATTTCCTCAAGACACTTACTTATCTATGAGCATGACCATTCAAAATTTTAGTTACTAATACACAATATTCTTAGTCCATTCTTAAAAATATTCATATAATTCTCAAACCATATACCTATTATTAGCTCACTATTCCTGTTCTCTAGATAGTTATATAATTCCACATATAATTTCCTCCATCAAGGACTTATCCACTTAAGTTGGACCTATTCCTACACCATTTAATGAATATCTTCCTAAATTTATATTTTGTCTATGGTCTTGACCATATATTTTTCATGTCATCTTGAATTAAATTATATAAAGAGTTAGCTATATAATCATATCAATCTTAAGCATATTCTTATCTACCACTTATCTATCACTAGAAAATAAACTAAAAATTTATAACATGGTTTATTTTAAGAATGAAACCTAGAAAATTCTATATTATCCCAAAAATAATAGATAACATATAGAACTCCCTTCACTAATGTTTATTAAAATCTCCACATAGGTGTAAATTAACTAGTTATTCCATTCACTCTTTTAAAAAATACTATAATTAATCATTGATTTGAATTTATTATTTTAATAAAGATATAACTTGTCGATAGCATGTCAATCAACTCACTTATTGATTTATTAATTTAGTCAATATAAAAACTTATAAAATTTGAAATAAACATGTGCTTAACCCTATTATTTTACCTTTATCAATGTCCTTCAAAATTTGGAGTTCTAAAACATGAATTATAGATTTAAAAAATTGGGTATTTATCATTGGTTATGGTTATGATGATGCAAATAGAAATGTATGCCGTAACTCCTCAAATGAATGAAATCAAAATAACATTAAAATAAGTGTCATGATGAAAAACACAAATGTGCACTTCATTATTTATTCCCTTTTAATAAATTATGATGACACCATAATGAAAGGCCATGTAGATACCTTCCACTACATATTAGATACCCACAATCTAGGATTCTATTCAATCAACCCATGAAAATTTTTAATTTCAATTTTTCAGTGTGATCTATACATATTTGATAATTTTATCACTAAAAGGTTAATTTCAACTTTAAAATTTAAAATCATTCAATTTGAAAGATTTTAAGGCTAGGTATTTTTTTAGTGTTTCAAAGTATAATTTAAGGTACATTTAAATATTTAGAAATATAATTTTTTTAGACCAAATTTCAGAATACCATGAAAAATATTGACTTTTACCTACATTATTTAATCCTATAATATTTTATAGTTTTGATATTTGGGGCCCATACCTAAGAAAAAATAATTTCAAATTCATAGAAACATATTTCACATTGATATTATAAAAAAAATGACCCAAGAAATATGTGTTCAATTATTAATTACATGATTAAGTTTTCAAATCATCACTATGTCGAATTAGATACAATGGATGACAAAGTCTTACTCTAATAAATATATGTATCCATATTTGGCACTTAAATATTTTTTGAAACTTTCCAAACAAGGATGTAAGTCTTTTTTGAATGCTAGATTATGCCTCTCTTGTAGATGTTGGATAAATATGTAAAATAACTCCATCATTTTTCATCTTGGGGTTTCTATAAATTATCCTCATGTCATTAGAAATGAAGTAAATAAAGGTGGTTTTGAAGATATTAATAAATTATAGGGATTAGTCCAAAATAATGTTTGAAGCCAATACTTATTCATTATTTCTAATATTATATGTTTTTCCACAAGGATTGATTTAAATATTTTGAATACATGAAGGACATAATACCATAATGCTTAAGGATCCGTATAACTCAGTTTCATGTTTTCTCTAGTCAATTATAGATGGAATTATACCATGACATTTCAAAATATTAGTGCATGTGTAAATTATATTTTATATAACCTAAAAGTGATTTTTTAATATATAGATGCCCCTATCTATTATGATAATTGTGAAATATACCATATTTATTTTTAAGAGATTCCTATATATTTATGAGAAACTTCACTCAATATGAATCCCAAAGATGTTTAACTATGTTTATCTGTAAGCCATTCAACATCAACTTCCTCAAAATTTAGTTCATAATTCTAAAAAATAGGTTACTATAACTACAATAGATAAAATATACAAAGAAAAATTCAAACAACATAGTTCAAATCCATAATGTGGTACATATCCAAAAAGCAATCATTCTTATTTGTTTTATAAATCTATTCTCTATTCATATCTTTATTATTTTTATTTTAGAGATACATGTGAAACTTTTTTTATGTTTTTGATTCATATATTATTCTCTTTAATTCCATTGGGTGTTTAATGTAGATTAATATTTGAATTAGTTTTAATTTAAAAATTAAATTGATATATTCCATGTGGTTTTTTTAACAAGTTATACCTAGATAAATGTTGTATAATTCCATGAATTTAATACAAATTATAAATAATTATTAGAAGGATCTAAATCCATTGGTATTATGCCAATATTTTTAATTTTCTAACTATAAAATATTTTTTTTTTTAAAGGACTGAATCAAATGCAAGATAAAATTTATAATAGACTACCAAAAAATGTAAAGGAGTATTTTATATATATATATAGAGAGAGAGAGAGATAGAGAGAGAGAGAGAGAGAGAGATACTATTTAATGTTTCCCTTATACCATGGAACTATACTAACATTTAAAGGAAAATGTTAACCAAATAAAAATGATAAAAAAATCTTGATAGACAAGTACAACCATCTAATTCTTACCTAATGGCCCACTTGATAAGAAAACATCCACACTAAATTTATAGGAGTTTTATGGCATAAATATAAAACATAATAAAGACAACCAGATCAATAAATTTGTAAATGTATGTCCACTCCCAAATAAAAAATTGTGTTTATTTTAAATTCATATCTTTTTTAGATTATAATATAAGTTTTATGCTACATAAAATTGTTCCTATTTTACATTGAAAATAAAATATACAAAAAATGATTTTTTACATTCTACATGGATTAAATTAATTATAAACTAGAGCGAAGGTAGAAGAGATATCAAACAAGGAACTATCCTGAGCATGTTAGACAATAATAAGTTATCAGTCATTTGTTTCAAACTAGACAAAGTTTGCTCATCTTGAAATATGTGCTTCCAATTTAAGTTTGGGGTTGGATCATCTTATACATCCCACCACATTTTAACCAACATATTTATATGTTTTATGTCCATGTTTTCCTCCTTGCTTATTATATCTTAGTGGCTTTAATAGTTGGAATATCATAATATAATAAAAACAATTAGTAACATCAATTTAATAATTTCAAATCTAAATAGTTATGATAATTAAATATAAATTAAAAGCATAGTAGTGTACTAATTTCACGTTATATATCTTGATATTTTATGGGTGCCACCACAACCTATACAAGACCAAGTTATAGGCCAAGGGAATGGGTTCGTACATCTTGTTGAAAAACATGTTAAAAAATTATTACTTTGTAATAATTATATGTGAGGTGATATTAAAAATTTATAGGATGGAATTGTAGGTCAATTTAGTGGTTCATACATAAACATTCCTATATTTTAATATAGAGTAAGGGGATGCCTCAAATTAGAAGGCCAATAGACATTATCAAAGCATTGATAGTATTACCAAATCATGTAATGCAAAGAATGACTCCACATATCATAGAAGCAATACATAAAATAATTAAAATCACCAATTAGCAGGTTGAAATAGTGTTTAATATTTTAAAAAACTTATATATATGAATAGATAAAATAATATTATTATATTCCTTAAATTGAGGATCACCAAAAATTTGACAACATTAATACTAAAAAAACAATTAGTAATTAAAAAATGTCATTAATTCATTTACCCACCATATTTGGATCTTGAAATTTAATATTCTTGAAAAAAAAGACATGAATTCCTAGAGGGTGCATGGACTTGATAGACATGCTTGGCTAGTGAGAATAATTCTATGTGGATTTGTTAGTGTAGGAATTTTTACCACTTTAGATTTTACATACACAATTATTAGTTATCTTACTTAGGGTTATTAAGGTCATTAGGGTAAATACATTTAATATGTTTTCTAATTATGAGTTGAGTTCTTACCTTTATGGTAACCTAATATCTGACTATATAATGCATCTCCTTTATATTTTCTAGATAAGTCAATGAAATAATAAACATTGATGAAGCTCAATTAAATATTTTAGAGTGATTTGATAGGATCAAAATATTAGGAAAATTTACCAAAATGAGAGGATAGGAAATGTTGACCTTTTTCAAGTTGAAATCTTTATCTCCCTCTATTTTATATAACAAAAATTAGGAGCAATAATGATGCCTCACACAAATTATATGTGTTTTTAACCCAAAAAAATGGCATGTTTTTAAATTTTCAATTTGGGAAGACTTCTATTTTGTTAAATTTTAGTGCACTTTTCATGGGGATTTATATTAGGATGTAAATTAGTTTAAGAAAAAAATAGTTTTAGTTTCAAGTAGGTTAGTGCATGGGAATGCAATCCTATTTAGTGGGCTTCTTGGAGGAAGAGAAACACCTTTTAGAAAAGCATTATACCATTATGCATCCTTATAAGGTCTATAATAGGGGATATTTTAGTTCACCTAGGAATTTATTTTTGGATTAGTATGTATTATCTAGTGAAATTGGTGTAAGGTAGATATATTGTCCTACTATTTGTTTTTGTATCACTCTTTCATGCTACTCCAAAATTGACCATAGTTTTTTTATTTTAACTTATTTATGTTCTTTCAAAGTTTTTGAGCCCATATTTATGCACAAATATTAACACATCTCACAAAAAGTGAATAAACTAATGTAAACTCATCCACAATTATTACTATTACATTAATATGGATTAAATAAAAATTGGTATAGTTATTTCCTTGAGTACGTATTTGATTACAATCATGGATATCATGGGCTATGGGCCCACATGTGGAAACTTAACTTAGGTTACAATTAGAAGGTTATTTTTAATAAATAAAAGTAATAGTAAATCTATCTTAAATACATATATTCCAAATATGCTAAGAGATATCAATCTAAATTTTTTATCTTGGATTGTACACTTACAACATTACTTAATAATGAAACTACCTTCACAATTTTTTTATTATTAATGGTGAAAATTGGTGTTAAATTAGATACACCATTGTTTTATGATCAAAAAAATATTTATATGAAAATATGTTCTCCAAACTCTACTACATGGAAAATATATTATGATTTTTCAATTTAATTATTAAAGGAACAATAAAAACTTATAAGTGACTGCCAAATGGATGCAAAATTTAAGGTTGAAATTTACATATGATAGTCAAATGGATTCCAAATTTAAGTTTAAACATAATTTTGAATAACTTAATAGATTACACTCTACCCCCCAGTTCCATTGTAAACTTCTTGTTAATATGATAATTGATAATAGTGCATAATAATAAAACATGCCACAATGCATGGAATAAAAAATATCATAATGTGATTTCCTAATTATTATTTTATCCTTAAAACATATGTACCATTACATTATATTTCAATATTTAATAAAATCTATTTAGTTTAAATTAATTATTCATTCCATTATGAGTTAATACTATTGCAAATCATTTGTCATAAAACCTAGGGTTATGCTCAAGTCTTTCATACACATACCCACACCACCAAACCCACCCACACACATATACCCACACACACAAGAACTCATGTACCCATGCACCCAACCACACACACACACACCCATACACACCCACCCACCCACACCCACACTCACACACCCACTTACACATTTACACATCCAACCACGCCCGCCCCCCACCCCCAAAAAAATAAATAAATAAATAAATTCAAACACACATGAATATAAGTGGAGATTGAAAATAACTAATATCACACACTCACACACACACACACACACATAAACACACACACACACACACACACACACACACACACACACACACACACACACACACACACACACACACACACACACACACACACACACACACACACACACACACACACACACACACACACACACACACACACACACACACACACACACACACACACACACACACACATGCACACGTACACACACACACACACCCACACCCAACCATAAAAAAGGTAATTAAACAGACCTAAATATAAGTGGAGATAAACAAATAACTAATTTGTGTCTTCTATAATTTTATGGTGAATGAGATCCACACATGCATGTTGTTAATCAGGAGCATGCCCTTGTGAAAAAGTGTGAAATTACTCACTCATATTATAAAATGGAATATATACAAATTTTAGGTGACTTCATAAGGGAGAGAATATCTGGAGAGGTCTAGTTCCCTTGGTGCTCTCACTAAAACTTACTTTTAAGCTATTATTTACTAATTTTGACAAGAAAAAGGGTGCAAAAGATAATGAAAATGGATGAAACTGAATGAAACTTGAAATGGGAGGTGATGCACCAAATTTTTTGTGAACTAAAATTCTTAAAATGACACTTATATTAAATATAAAATCTTACACACACATTCACTACACCCAAGTAATATTTCTACATCAATATTTCATAATAAGGACCTTACAAAATCAATTCATGCAAAGAAGGATTGAATTCACATCTAATACATAAAGTTAAACTTTATTTATACACTTATAATTACCTTTATAACATCAAAAGTATCTTTTTAAGGTAAAAACTAGACTATAACCAAGGAAACAAGTATTTCAGTAAGTTATATCAATGGGAAACACATACACTTCACTAAAAAAGACATGAAAATGGAGGAATTTTGCTTCTTATTGTTATAAAAAATGTGATTAATTTTTTTAAATCCTTTAAGCACAATAAAAATATAAAATATTCATCTTAAATTCTATAAAAATAATACATATAGCAAATAAATGCTTGGAGACAAAGCAGCCCCAAAGTAGGGGACCCCAAACTTGGTCAAATGGCTTCTCCAAAAGTGATACATAAAAATTTTAGATTATAATATATTGGAACTCCATAAAATATCATGGAAAATAATCTCTAAATTTTTTATTTTTCATAGGATACTCATCATTATGTTTATTCAAGCTTAGAGAACTTAGAGAGTGCCTATATTCTTGTACCAACCCCTAGATTTTATCCTTCTTGTCTCCCTTGATGAAAAATTCTCTTCCATGGATGTAGGAATTAAATTATTTGAACATATTTTATTTTAAACCTTATATAGGATCATTAATTATTCTATAACACTTGTCAAGAATTGGTTGTAATACTCTAATAAATTGACTTTGTCTTGCACATGGGCATTTGGAAGAGGAAGAGTCCTATTTGCATTTGTTGGAGACATTTTCCAAAGCCTCCTTTCATTATAAATATTAATTTAATTATTAATAAATTTAATATGGCGTGAAATATACTTATTAAACTTTAAAATTCTTTGTAATAGGCTATATGCACCTATTTAGCCTTCAAAAACCCTCAAAAGACTCATTTTTCATCAAGGCATAAAAGGTAGAAAGTGGATTTTTTCTCAAGTTTTATTCAATACAGAATATATCCTCCATGTAAGGATTATAAATGTCATACTAGACCTATTTAAATGAAATTTTATGCATCAAACACTCAATAAGACCTGGAACAACACCAAAAACATGTGTTTCCCATGTATTCCTTGTAGCCTTATTTTCTTGAAAAGTTCCTTGTTTGGGATAAAATAGAAGTGATAATGAAAAAAAGACTTTTTTTAGGTACCTATTATCCTCCCACATATCCATAATAAATTTCATGTCCAAAATCTAATATTTGATATGCTTTCTAGCCCATTTAGCTTGCCAAATTAGGCCAAATTAGCCCTTTTAGCCCTACAAGAGAAAATTTGCTTTTGGGAGATAATATAGGTGTAAAAAATAAAAAATATGTTCGATTCAATTTTATAATTCACCCAACATGATCCATGTCAATTTTTGTTGTCTAGAACCACTTGGAAGTACCAAAACCATGAAATGGCCTTTGGAAGGCTTGTATTTTAAAGTTATTTTCTGACTGGCCCAAAACAATGAGATTTTTTGGGAACTTTTGAATGTATTTTTATGGATTTTTGAGTTTTATTAGGTAAAAAAAGTCTCAATATTTCCTTCAAAGTGATTTTCATCTTTTGGTGATCCTTGAAACATTCATTTTATCTCAAAAATATCAAAAAGTACTATTTTTGACCAAATATGTATAAGTGAAGGTATATAAAAAACATTTTAAGGACCATATGAGATTCCCCTACAACATATAGTAGTTTAATGAATCATATATTCCATTTGGTGTGGTATTCAAATAAATATTCTCAAACTAGTCCTTAACAAGGGTTTTAAGGTAGTTTTGCATCTTACGGTTGGTTCATAAAAGTTGGATGTCTAATATATTGAAAAATTCCACAAAAGTGATGTTTAGGGACCATGATAACATCTCAAAATTCCTTGGGAAACCATTCAAGTCCTCATGTGATATATGAGTGATCAAACATGCCACTTTGAGTGTGTTTTCACCATTCTACTAACTGAGTGAGCTTTTAAAGCCAAAAATGGCTTCTCCAAGGATTCTCATACATTAAAAATGTCATTAAAACCTATTATGTGACCCCATAAACATTTTAAAATAGGTTTTAATTCTCACTATAATCTGAAAAGGAAATTAAGTTCCCATTTGGCTCTAAGGACTAGACATGTGTGGTAAGCCTATTTGTATGTTTAGGCCCAAAATGGTCTATTTGATTCTTTCCTTGAATTCAAATATCATATAAAACTCTTTTTTGACCTAAAAAAAATTCTTGATCATTTTGAATACTCAGCAAAATTTAGAAGTGATGGTGAACCTGCTAATGACTCTATGTCTCCTTAAATCCTTTAGGTCTAATAGTAACTTCAAGGCTAAAAATGACCTTTGATGATTTTATTTTTTAGTTTTTATCTCAAACACACCTTTATTCACCCCATACACATGTTAAAATATATTTTAAATCTCACTTCAAAACATAAATGACAATTCTTTCTTATTTGGGCCTTAAGCTTGTACTTTGCCTAATAGGCATGTCTATAACTTTCATGATCTATGCCTCATTGTCTAGTTTCCTTAATTTATACTTAGTCTCTCAAGTTTGAATTTATAAATCTCATATTTCCAAAACCTCTTTAAATATCTCCTTATCTTTTGGTCACTCCTTTTTAGTCATATTCCTCAAAACTACTAGGGTTTGTGCATGGGAAAGTGCCCCCTATTTGAGAAAAAATAAGGGGTATTCCCCTATCTATCTAGGAATTTTTGTTTTATGAATATATAAATTAATTATTGACTCTATATAGAAGAATTCAGCTCTTGTTCATCTCATATGACCCCTCAAAACTTCAAATTCCAAGATCACTTCCTAGATAGAAGACTATGTGCAGGAGATGTCAAAATGGACTGTGTTTGCATCATTAGGGATCTCATTTTATTTATATATTCATTTTATTAAGATGATAAATATGTTTAAAAGACATATATATGTTTTCATTAATTTCAAAACCTTTACCAGCTACATTTACACTTTAGATTGCACTCTTAGGCTTGAGTGTTAACTCTACCCTGCTTAGAAAAGTGAGCCTATGAGTAGTGTTTCATGCATGAAAATTGGACCTCAAGTCCCTTGGATTTTATATAAACATCCTCAACCATTTTATAGTACTCTTTAACCATAATATCACCCTAAGTGACTCTATCTCATCACTTAAAACACACTTCCCACCTCACTACCTACCATTATCTACCTTGTCTCAGTTGACTGTAGTTCTTAGCTTAGAACAGGGGTCACCTGTAGGTGAGAATGTGTATTTAGATTTAAAATAGTGTATAATAAGTTATTTAATATTCTAGGATCATGATATATACTTTATACCCAATGTTAATCTCCATATACACTTAGAACCTACCCAATTGAGCTCCTTATTTTGACTATGACAACCCCTTCTAGACCCTATTATACATCACTTTTGCTCATATTTGGACCTTGGCCATGGTGTCTAAGCATGTTCTTTAATCTTTTAAACATTTCATAATATTCCTTTTAATTCTTCAAATATCATTTTATAGGTATTTGAATTCACTTGTACCCTCTTTCAAGCATTTTAGCCTCCAAACTATGTCCTTTTCTATTTTGCCTAAGAAACCCTACCTATATGACCCCTGTGGATGTTTCTCTCTACCCTCTTTGATTATTTTTGAGGTACTATTTCTTGAT
This sequence comes from Torreya grandis, assembly GCA_037957365.1. Lineage (NCBI taxonomy): Eukaryota > Viridiplantae > Streptophyta > Pinopsida > Cupressales > Taxaceae > Torreya > Torreya grandis. The sequence goes on along the minus strand of JARHVA010007255.1, from coordinate 711,449 downwards.
TTTAGTTTTTTATACCTTTTTGATATCATATACCTTTTATAATCTCTCTATGAGCCTATCCATCTCATAACCTGCACTAAGATAGTGAGTTTCATCAATTAACACTAGTTGTATGTAAGCCAAATAATTGGTTATAGGTGTGTATAGAGGAGGACCCTTGAGCCATGGATTTTAATGAATAGTTATCCATTTCACTATAATTATATATTTGTGATATCATTACATAATCCTCCTTCTTGAATCATTTTTGACCTTTGAATCATAATTGGAAACAACTCTTCCATGGCACTAACAACACATGAGAAAAAAACAAAGCTAAAGGTGTGTTTCATGACTGTTGACTACCATGATAAGGGTTTAAGATCATAAACACTTGATTTATTATGGAAATATTTTAAATTATTATTTCATATTAATAACATTAGTTTCTTTATGACCATCTAACTTGGATTTTTAGTCTCAACCTCTCAAACACACATAGTTTAACCCTGATTTCCCTTCAAACACAACTATAGATGGTCATTTTGAAGTTGTAGGTCTATCCATGTTATGAGGTGTAGGTGGAGGTGCATGGTCTAGACATATAAAGAAATATTGAAATGAATTAGTAACACTTATAATGTCATAATACTTCAACCACATGGGTATACCTTCTATTGACCTTGTTGAACTATGTTCTCTCTAATCTTGTATACACTGACCCATTTGTTCTTATTTGGCATGTATATCATGAAATCACTACTCCAAATAACTGTCAAACATGGTTCCACTTATTTTATTCACCAATGATCATGAAAATCATATAAAATTTTGAATTTCCCTCATATCACACACATGCCCATACTCCTTGTTATATGACATTCATTATACAAATTGGTTGTAGGTGAAGGTGATGTGTATTAGTCCCTATTTCATGCTTAAAGACCCTATTTTCAAATTTTAATGTTTTCAATTGAACTTTCACCCAATGAGAAGATAGTAAAAGATTTTCCTCCTTTAAGTGAGATAATGGAACCACCTCAGGGCTATGGGTATCCATTTTAGAAGGTGGATCTCTAGATTAGGGGCTAGCTCCCCTTGATGTATCAATAAAGCTCAAATACTACTTCTAACACTTAGGGATGAAAAGGGATAGGGATAACATGAAATTAAACCTAACTAATGGAGGTGATACACAAAATATTTTTCTCTACTCACACATTTATCATGCACTTTTAACCAAGAGAAGCATAACATACACTCCATCCAATGACAACCCTCCTTACATCAATGTTTCAACATAGGGTTTTAGAATTGGCTTAGGATAAGAAGACTTAAAAAATAGGAATTCTAATTCAAACTATTGAATGAGATATTCAATACACCTACAACTTGATTTGACACTTCTTAATGACATGTAAAGAGAAGTATTTGAACTCATAAGGTAATAAGAAAGTTGATATGTGAAGATAAACTAAGATACACTTGCACAAGACCCAAATCATCACATACACTTATAGAATTCTTGAATGAGTTAAGAAAACATATATATTTATTTATTCAAGGAAAAAAATTGGTATGGATTCACCATACCCAAGTGGAGAGATCCAATGCAATGTCTTAGAAGGCATAATTTGTAGAACTTAAAAGAAGAGAGAGAGAAGAGAAATTGAAGAGGCACAAGGACATGTGTCACCAGTGTGAAGATAAATTAAAAATGCATGGTAGAGATGAATGGGGTGATAAATATAATGTTAGGAGATACAAATATAATTTTAAATCATCTAATAATTTTAAATAGTCAAGAAACTCCCTTTTTATGCATATAAAATAGCCCCTCATGATTGGCCTTACAAAACTATCCTAACTATGTAATTAACCAATTTCAATGATGAATTTGAGTATGAGGGGTTACTAATAATACCTCACATGCATTGGGGAGGATGTTGACCCTTATTATCATTCTATCCATGTATGATCATACATGATAGTCTCAAAATAGCCCTTTTCCCTTCACCTCTCAGACTTGGCACTTAAAAAATCTTCAAACATAAAATATGATCCATAAAATAAGATTAAAGGCATGTGTTATAATTTTCCATGGCATAAATTTAAATAAATAGTCCTTAAAAGGATTTCTAAATGAAAATTCACCATTTTATTAAAGTCTTTCTAGTTAGCTCACTGGACTAGATGAAAAGAAAGAGATGGCAGGCACACCTAGGAGCTTAAAAACTTGATCTAATGACAATGGAGACTTATAAAATTTCCTAATATTCCCTCCAAAATTTATTTTATCTCTTTTAAATTCACCATGCCTACACAACACAAAAAATGGTTAAAGTAAGCCATGTTTTACCCTATTCCATATAGGTCCATATAATATGATCCCATGGATCTGATCCTCATGGAAGTGGAAAAAAATTATATTCAACACAAATGGTCAAATTCATCCATATATATGAACTTTTAGGCTCATTTTCACCATCAAGTCCTACAAAGGGTTTACAAGGGTTTTGAAGTGGTTTTCATTCTTATCATTCATTCATATCCATGGCACATTGGAATTATAATAAAATTACACTTTTGGCTTCTCAATTACCTCCTTCAACTTCATATAATGGCTCAAGGTCCCATTAAAATCTTGGTGGAATTTCTAAGCACTTGAAGTTGGCATTCAATCTCATTTTTTGCTTCTTGGTGGGGTCTGAATGTTTTAGGCTAGAATATGGCTTATTGGAGAGTCTACCTAAAAAACAAAATTTGTAAAAACTCTATGTATTTCCTAACAACATTCTCCAATCCTTGGAAAATCTCTCTTGAAGATAGAAATAGAATGTAACCCTTGTTTGGCACCATGTCTAGACCTTGTCAATAGGTTTGCTTGCACCCTTGGCAAAAATTGAGGCTTCATTAGTTTCCTTCTACCTCAACATGGCTTAAAAAATTAATTTTCACCTCCATGGAAGTTTTCCAAGTCATTTTGGTGATTTCCTAAGGCACAAACTGAAATTGACCCTTCATTTGAGATTAGGCCTATTCCTTGCCCACTAGGTATGCATGCAAACCTCCTTGGTTAGAGCATCATGTTTGTTTATATACCATATTTAAAGGTTTTATAGTTTTTTTAGGTGTTATTAAACTATAAAAACCTCTATTTGATCTTACTTTACCTTTGGTCCATCATTTGACCTCCTTCAACAAGAAAAACAAGGTTTATGCAAAGGGAAAAGTGCCCCTTATTTGAGAAAAAATAGGGGGAACTTACCCTATTAGAATTAAAAATTTTATTATTGGGGAATATTAATCAACCACAAATTGTACTATATACCAAAATTTCAACCCTTTATTCCATGTTTTGACCTTCAAAACCTCCAAATTCTAAGACTGGTCACTAAAGGGTATAAAATGTAGGGTAGGCAAGGTACAATTTTGTTTTGCCTTTGAAAAGATAGTCTCATTTTTTTTGTCTCATAATGATGTTTATTAGGAATAATTATTCATATATAAACCTTGTTTCAATCACTTTCCAACGTTATTCTCACTAGAATATACATATTCTCCTTTTTGGCCATACTAGGCCTCATGCTTTAACTGAGACAGGGTCCTTTGGCTATATTTAGAGTTGGTTTGCCACATGTTCAAGTTTTAAATTTGTCTTAAATCATGTTTATGATAAATTTTTATCATTAATTACCTTTATCTAGGCCAAATTTCACACATAAAGTCCCCTTTAGGCACAAAGGAAGCCTACTTCAACCTCACTACCGATAGTCCATGTTTGACTGAGTTTATGCATCTCATGCCTACTTGTAGGTACTCTTGAGATTTGGATGATGGTATAATAAAAAAATTAAACCTATTTTTATGTTTATAATCTCATTAAATTTTTAATCCACCATTTTCAAAGGTCAAACTTCATATTTTGCACCAATGCACCTTTACTCTCAAGATTAGGCCACACTCCTTAAGGACTAAGATAGGCCCTTAAAACCCTCATTGTAGGTCATGTTTTGATATTTTTTTTATGGTTTTAAACCTTATATCCATGTTTCTTATTTAATATACCCTCCTCATTTTTTAATCAAATTTAAAGTCCGTGATTTTGAATACCCTGCCTGACTATCATAGTTACCAGTAGGTTAGTTTTGGTAAGAATTAGGCCTAGCTCATGATGTATTTAGGTTTATCTTGAGTCACTTGAGGTCATTTAAAATTATCCTATGCCTACTCCAAAAATAAAACCTCATTTGGCATAAATATAAACCTACCTTTAACTCATTGTCAACATACCCTTAACTAACTATGTTTTAAGGATTTGAGTGCTGCCTGTAGGTTAATTGAGATCACATAGATCATGTGTTTGATAAGGACCAACTCAGCCTATAGGTATAGTGTCATTAAAAAATATAATTTCACTTAAAACCTTTAATTTGACCACTATTAGTCGAAATGGTACTAAATTTTATAAAATCCTGATGTAGTTTAGTGTTCCCAAGCCTGTATGGATAAGGGAGGGTATGCTAGGAGGTCAAAACATCAAAACACACTTCCTCTATATAATTTTAGATTATGAAATTCATTTTTAATATTTTATATTTATAAATATTTGTGGCATATCTTAATATTTTCAAATTGGAATGCAAATCACTTTTCCAACCATACCCTATAGATATCAATGTCATAATTTAGTGATTTTTTGACAACTTTTGAGGATCTCAAACTCCATCTTCCACACCTCATTTTACCCTAAAAATTATCATAGGAAATGTATGTAGATAGGTATCAAAGGTGAAACAATCAAGGGTGTTTAAATCTCTCTTTGTCATGACATATATAATCCCAAAGAAGCCTCGAGATCTTTATTTAGTCCCTTTAGGGACATATAGACCAAAAACATAGTCACTTTCTCTTGACATCTCAAAACCTTGTGATCCTTCTCTATCAAGATTATACCTCTAAAAATTTCACTACAAGTAAATTTAAATTATTGAGACCATTGTGAATGTTATTTCTTTGTCATGATGACATCAACATACTCCTATAGGAGAAGCTTTTGATTGTGTGGACTAAGATAACCTATGAAGAGAGCAAGACAATGTAAGTAAATGCCTTCCAATCACCCCAAAATAACTTATTAACCATTCCAACATATCAAAAATTATGAGTATCATCAAAACAACATCAAATCACTTTTACCAATGTGGAGAAACCACTTGCAAGGCAACTGAGATGACTATAAATGCAAACTAGGCATTTTGCAAGCATGTTTAAACCTAAAATAGGTTTTCCCAAGTACTTGAGGCTTCCAAAACAAAAATAATCATGATAATATATTTAATAACATGTATGATCACTTGAAAAAAACCAATCTAGTAAAGTAAAAAAACTTGAAACAGGTTCACAAGGAGAACCCCTCATGGTTGAACATGCATAAAAAGTTGCCTATAGTGTAACTAATTATTCATAAATGAATATACACAAAATTTCAAGTTATTTTTATGGAAATTAAGTTCACTCAAATTAAAATCCACCTTGAGAATCACTTCCTCCATTTCCACCTATAAGACCCAGGCCAAGTGCTTGAAGTTGATCATTGTTAGCTTATCAATGGGAAAAGAAGATAAATGAGATACAGATGAACTTTCTAATTAAATTATTGCATACCAAGATTTAAAATTGGTTATGGGAGGTGAAGATACATCCCACCATGTTTTTAGTTGAATATTAGATCATGGAAGCCGTACAAGTGCCCAAAAGCCCCTAAAAATAAGAGAAAATCCCATTTTCTAACTATAACTAACCTATGGCTTCCATACAACTATTATTAACATGCTCCTAACCTCTTCCACATTTAAAATCACCTTGGTGACAAATTTATCCTTTTGGAAGTCTGTATAAGTCAATAAATTAGTTATAAATTGGCCAAAAGACCCCTTTTTACACATGAGATATAACAAATGACCAATTTATGACTTATAAACCAACTTAAACATGATATAGAACATTTTAGGAAAAATTGACACAAAATGGACCTTTGACTAACTTTGACAAGGGTTTGACTAGGTTTGACTCTGGCTATTTCCAGGAAGGTGAGCTTAGATAAGGACTAGGACAAGGCCAAATAAGGTAATAGACCAACAATGACACCCTATATGACCTATAAAACTTTCTCTAAAATTTTGAAATAGTAAGGGTTGACCTCATTTGACTAAAATTAAAATTTGGTCAATAGTTAGGATTAACTCCAACCAATTTGAACCTACCTTAGTGTTTGAAAACATGTGATGAGACCAATCTTGCCATATGCTTATACATCTCTAACATGTTCTCATTCCTTGAAACCTTTAGCTTATACATTTTGGGCCTAAAGGATGCTATAGGTTATCATATAGTTGGCCAAGTACATTTTAATTCATACCTTTCAATGTGTTCCTTGAATTATTAGTTAAAACTCAACAAATGAAAATACTTGAATGTGGACCATATCTCCATAATGCACAATCCATCTTCAACTGCCATTGGAAAGCTTTATTACTATAGATTTTATTGAAAAATGATCATCAAAGTATGCATGGAATAGGGGCTCTAGAACAACATGCTCATCTGACAAAACCCTAATGTATTTTGGAAATATGTTTCCTTTATATGAGGACTATAAAATATAGATATTTAAAGTGATCAAGACTTCAATATGGCTTAGTATAAAAATATTCAAAATATTGTAGGGGCTCTATTTGCAAAGTTTAAGGTAATGAGTCCCTAAAACTCAATTCCTTAATTTGGGACATGGTTCTTCAAGCCTAATTTTTCTTGATGGCCACACCATTTTTTTTATAGTATATTCATCACTTTATGACCTTAATGGAATGTCTCAAACATGTTTGAACAACCCTATATAACCCTTTTCAATGTATTCATGAAGCATACCTGTAGGTGTTTGGTAAGATGAAGGATGGTAATAATGATAGATGAGTAGTGTAAACCTTTATTGGGCCTTCCATCAAAACTATTGCTCAAAATTGGTTTAAAAGGATTTGTAAAAACCTTGAAATAAATGCAAAGAATTCAAAAACTCATTTATCATACTTAGTCTCCTTTGAGTGGCCTGTAGAAGGCATTTTAATATTTTCCTAGTCCTATTCAAAGCTTTACATTAGAAACCTTCTCTTACTAAAGTGTCTTACATCACTGCATTCTCTAAGAGGATATTTTGAGGCCATTCAGGTTATCTCGCACCACCTCATAACCTATTGAAATATGAAATTAAGATCATAAAATGCATTTATACCCTATTGAAGAAACTAGCTCAAATTAAACCCTCCCAAAGGAGATATACTAATAATGGAAACTTATGAACTCTTATTTTAATTAAAAATATGTGTCATTAAATAAAACATTCATTTATAACTTCTAAATATGATAATAATGACTAACAACCCATATTTTCCTTTGAAACTGCTCCAGGAGATCACTCAAAAAAATAGTGAAAGGAATGAGGTTTCACGCTATAAGTTCCTTCTTGGAGAGAGTCATCAACTAAGACCAAGATGAAAATTAGAATCATAACCCTTAAAAATATTAACCAAAACCATTTTTTTCATTATTTACTAAGGTTTAGAAACATACCAAAGAATAGACCCCTCTCGGATGCATAGTCTATAGTGACCTATTATCACTCTTAAATTTTTTTCATAAATATAAAGGAAAAAATACACAAAAAAACTACACTAATTTCAATCTTACTTAAACCCCTAATAATGACCAAATTTTTAGATCCCAACTCTCTTTTTTCTTCTCGTATTGAACATTTGAAAACTGCCCTTCTAGCCATGAAAGAAAGGTCAAAATTAGACCAAAGTTAGTTTTTTCAATTTTTTACCTAGAACTTCCTTAAAACCATTGATATGACCTTTTAAAGACCCAATTAATCCTCCATTATTATTTTATCATAAAATCCCTCTAAAAACCAAAGTGAATGCCTCAAAAGGCCTATTTTTGCATTGAAAATGCTATTTTCACCAAGGAGCTTTGAATAGAATGTCATTAAATGTTTTCTAGATTGTCTCACATGTCTGATGAGGTGAATAAAAATTAAATCAAGATTTATTATGATTAGATACTATCAAAAAATTCTTTGAATAACACAAAATGGTTAGATTGTTGCATAGAAATAAGTCATAAAATTAGTTTAGAATGTGATCAACTTAATTATTCATTTGTTAGGGATGTAATGACCTTGACACATGTTATGACATTCATAAATAAATTATATACTCTTAAAACTACTATAAATGTCTTGAAAAGCCCAAAAACTTACTAGAAAGCACAATACAAGTGAAGGAAAAGACCTCAAATATCCTTAATAAATTTAGGACCTGTTAACCATGGCTTCTTCAAGGATTTTTTAGGACCAAATACTGACTCACAAGACAAAATGGTAGGATATGAAAAGTTTTGAATGGTAGGGGTGACAATTTGACCTGTGAGATCAAAATTATCAACATTTTGGTGACTCAAATGGGAATCATGCCAGCTATGCTTGAAAATTAGACCATATAAATGACATTTGGACTCACAAAATAATGAAAAATCTGTTCCATGACTACAAGTACAACTTTCAATTTTAAATAAGATAACTCATTCCTCCAAAATAATAAGGAAAATACACAAAGTAAGAAAACTAACTAAATAAAGAAAATGTGCAAAAAAATCACTTATTTGGGACAAAACATAAATAAACAAATGTGCTTGAATAACACTTGGAGGAAAAAATAAAATATGTACAAGGAACTTAGCTCTTCAGTAGAAATGTTTTAGATGTATCCCATTGAATGGGATTAGAAGTTCCTCACCATCCATATTTTCAAGTTGGAAGGCATTGTGGGATTTGTAGCTATGAATTATGTATGGGCCACTCCAAAGGGAATTAAACTTTGTGTGCCTTCCTGGTTTAGATCTATCCTCATCCTACTTGAGGACCAAATCTCCTTTCAAACTTCGTGAAGAAGCTCCTTTGTTAAAATCTCTCTTCACTTGTGCTTGATAAATTTACATGGATAGCATGGACTGATTTCTTACCTATTCCAACTCCATAAGATCTACATACCTGATCTCCATAGGCTCATTCTCAAACAACCCAAGTTGATGCATTAGTTCTAAAGCAAGAAACTCAAGAGAAATGGGTAACCTTGCTTCCTTATCATATAATAGCTTATATGGAGAGTTGGATATTGATATTTTGTAGGTGATCCTATTATCCCATAAAAATAAAATTAACTTTAGATTACATGCCCTCTGATTGTATTCAATAGTCATTTTTATGATCTTCAATAGGTTCTTATTTGTGGACTTAGCAAGGCCATTTCCTTGTGGATAATACTTTGATGAAGTGCTAAGATAAATTCCATGTTAAATAGTCCATTGGATGGTCCTAATTATCAAAAAATCCATTGCATTATCAAAAGTAATATTTTAAGGGACTCCAAATATAGTAATCAAACCTTCATATAAATATAGAACATTGGTTTCATTTTCTTCTTTCAATACCACTACTCCTATCCAATGTGTGAAGTAATCTATAGTAGTTAGTATCCATTTAAGTCCTAAAATTTAAGGAGGATTTATGAGGCCAATAAATTCATCCCCATTGAACAAAGGGATGATCCACTTCAATTGGTTTTAGAGGTAAGGCTACAAGTTTCACTTTCCCTACAAACATAGCACACTATTTGCATTTCCTAACCCATGCATGGCAATCACCAAATATACTAGGCCAATAGTACCCACTTCTCATGATCTTAAGGGTTGTAGTCCTTGGAAAAAAATTCCCTCCACCATATCCATCATGGAATTATTTAATAAATCTCTAAGTTTGGCTTGGATCTATACATCTTAGCAACATATTATTTATATCTTTCTTGAATAAAACACCATGAATAAGAAAAAATGGAATTGATTACAATCTAAAATATCTTATTTTTGAATCAATTATATGAGAGGGGTAAATACCATATTGGAGATAACTTACTAAATCATGAAACCAGCTGGAAGGTGAGGTATGACTAGTTGTAACCTCTTCATCATTTGACACCAAAACAACCTCATTATTTTCTTGCAAGTCTTGAGCTAGATGCTCACAAAGTCCTTTTCCTCTAATCAGTTTTGTGACCTTAATTTCCACATCATACTCCATTAATTTTGTTATATAATCAGCTCTCTTCTCATTTATATATTTTTTCAAAAGGAACTCCTTGATGCTTGGATTGGAAACCATTAGGTGTATCTTATTGTTAGACAACAAGTATCTAAACTTTTTAAGAGACCTTATAAATAAAATTACATGATTTTAAATAAAAAATTACCATATTTCATACTCTTCCAATCCTTGACTAAAGAATACTATTGTCTACTCCAAAGCCTCATGATTTTTTTGCATAAGAATGCCTTAAATGGTATCCATGTTAGCATACGTGTACAAAATGAAATATTTTGTGAAATATAGATTTATAAGTGTCAGATAACTAGATATTGCCTTATTAATCTCCTCAAAACTCTTTACTCCTTCTTTGGACCATTTGAAAATCTAATTCTTCTTTAGCATGGCTATAAGTGGCTTAGCTAAAATGGCAAAATATGAAATATATCTCCTTATGAAATTAATTTTCCTTAAGAAGATTTGTAAATAATTTTTATGCTTAGGCAAGGAGAGTGTAATAATGGAGTCAGTCCTTTCAAAATATATTCTTAAACCATGCTTTTAAACCACACCTCCAAGGATTTTACCTTCATGAACCAAGAAGACACATATTTTGGGATTTAAAGATACCCCAAATTGCATATGCATTTTGAATACTTGCTTGAGATGAACCATGTGATGAATTTCAATCTTTAAAAACACTATTATGTCATCCAAATCTATAAGTACAAACCTTTTAAGAAGGCCTTGGAATGCCATATGTATGGATCTATGAAAGGTTGCTCCAGCATTGGATAAACTGAAGGGCATCTTTTTGTATGAGAATGTCCCCCACTTGGTTATGAAGGTTATCTTAAATTGGTCCTATTCCTTTAAAAAATATGATTGTAGACATTATATCCATCTAATAAGGAAAACCTCTCTGAACCTACAACTAGCTATAAAATTTGTTCTATTTGTGGTAATGGATATTGATCCTTAAGTGAAGCCTTGTTCAAATCATGAAAGTCAACACATAATATAATCACTCCATTATTCTTCCATGATAGAATAAGATTTTCCACCCAAGTTGAGTGCTTGATTGGAAATATAATAGCTGACTCTGTGAGCTTGTGAATCTCAACTCTCATCAAAGGCTCAAGCTTAGGATTAATGGGCCTTTATCTTTATCTCACTAGTTTAGGTTTAGCCTCTAAATCAATGGTATGTTGAGATATACTTGGGTCAAATCCCCTGATATTACTATATTTCCATGAAAATACATAAATAAAACTTGTGCATAACTCAATGAAAGATTTTTTTTGTGTGATGGAGTGTATACCATACCCAAATTCAAACTCTTACTAGCTATAATCTCTACATTAGCAAAGTGCTCTTCTTTTGTTGAAAAGGATGACTTCTCATTCCTTAACTCATCATCACCATTGAAAATGTTCTCAAGTGTGACCAATCCTATGGTTAACTTATTTATTTTTAGTTGCATAATTTGATCACCATACTGCTGCAAGTACTTTGATTTGTTTCTTCAAGAAAAGTCAGCCTCTTCTTACAAGAATCTCATGATTTGATTTTCATATTCGAACACTTGCCAATTATCATGATTATCTAGAATAGAAGGCTTTAAAACCACCTTTATGTGTGACTAAATTTTTCACTTTATATATCAGCTAGGATACTAAAGTGTGCTCCGATTCTAGCCAACATATTTGCATGTTTATTCTCACCTCTTGGTATTGCCTAGATGTTAAAAGCTTGAAAATATTCAAGTAAGTCCCAAATTATATGATTATAATATTTAATCATAAAAAAATTGCACACACTTAAACCTATTACTTGGTGAAATATAAGTTTAATATCACCAAAAACTTCCAAGCTGTTGAGTTTCATCTTCTTAGCCCACTGCAACCATGAACTAGTGCCTCATACTCTGCAACATTATTTGAATAACCAAATTGAAAATTAATATAAAATAAACACCTTTGTTTTTTTTATAGAAACCAACATCATTAAATCCCTTGTACCATGTTTATTCTTTGATCCATCAAGTACAATTTCCATAAACCTTCACTATAGTCATCATCCTTAACCATGGCTAGAATTGGTGCATCATTCTCATGAAGGAAATACACACCAAGTAATTATTATTCAATTATATTATAAGGATAATCCTAATGAAAATTATAGGTCTATTCATTAGGAAAAAAATATAGAACTCCATACAAAGGTGATTCATTTTATACTCCACTAGTTTCTAGGACTTCATCTGAGATGATACAATTAGTGTTCACAACACTTGGCATATATAGATCTAAATGAAAATGTGAAATATGATAAAAATGTATAGTTAAATTGGTTCCATAAATAGTTATTAACATAAAATAATTCCAATCATCTAATAAATATTCCCCAATCTTTGACTTGAAGTCCCTTGAAAGGCACATAATAAAGTAAGGAGGCAAGTTTACCACAACAACATCCTGCTAAATAGTAACATTGGGACAAGCATGTAGCATCAATTTTAGAATTTTTATGACACATACCATATTTTTTTTTAACCCATGAAATTTTAATACCACCTTAGTATTTGGCTCATAAACAAGGCCAAGCTTGTCTATACTCTACTTAGGCATAACTGTGCTACTAGCTCCACTATCCACCATATAGTAATGAACCAAAGTATCACCTAATATCAAAGAAAGCTAGAAAGGAGGAGTTTTATTTTATTTTACCTTATTTTGGTCCACATTTACCATATTATTTACTTGTTATACTTTTTTCTTAATTGGCTAATCAAAATTAGTTAAGACAACACCTTCTTCCTCAATTGGTTTTGGAGACAGTTTGAGAGTTGAAAGCTATTGAATGGGCATATTTTTTTGTCATGGAATAAAAATAGAATCCCATAGGATAATTATAATATTATAATTCTTCATGTAATCCAATATACTAAAATGAGACCCACTAACCTTTGGTTATACTTTTTGAAGCACTGGTTGCTCATAAACTAGAGGTATTTGATGAACTTTACCAACCTCTATATTCTAATTTTTTTGTGTTTTAGGGGTATCAAGTTGATATTTTTTACTCTTATAAATCATGTTATGAGTACTTAAAACATTTTTCACATCTTGATCTTCATCAGTGGATCTTCTTTTAGCTTTAGTTATAGTTGCAACTTGACCACTTGCATTGTTAGTTTCAACACCCTAAGTAAAAGTAACATGATCATCCATTTGCCAATTAACATTAATGGAATTAGGCTTCCCTTGAAATTTTTGATTCTCTCCTTATTATTCCAAACTTGTGTCTTTGTACTGACCTCCTTGAAAAGAAAACTCTTCTTGTGTCATTTATGGCATAGTGATGTTTTGTGATACCAAGGCTTGGTTTTGATCATCATTGAGGTTTGAGGGTCACCAACCTAAATCATGCATTAAGTTATTCTAAGGTGGGATTGGAAACATGAATTTTAAAGTGGAATGAGTATTAAGATCAAGGGTAGCATATGGTTTAGCTATAGTTTTGGCTCCTTGTGCTTGGTAAGGTGGTCTATTATCTCTAAAACCTTGATAAGGAGGCCTTTGATCTTTGAAAGGCTAATACGAGGTCTGATTTTATTATTTATAATGCCTATTAGCCTAAAATTATTTCCTCTTGAGTTTTAATATTTCATTCCCAAAGGATTGTAGAAAGCCTTTCAACTCTCCTATCTCACTAGCTTGACTATTAGGTGTTGTAATTTGAGCTTGAGGTGATGTAATAGGAGATAAGGATGGAATTTAATCCATATAATGGGATATAATAGATTTCAATTCTAGGAATATATTAATTAGATGCCTTAGAGAAAGATTACTAGCTTGTATCAAAATATTCTCTACCCTTATTAAAACCTCATAAGCATCTGAAAAGGTAGTACTACCCATTGACTTTATCATCACACTAATGTCAGAGTTAAGGTCTTTCAAATAGTAAATGAATGCATATTCATGGGATAGCCTAATCATTTTAGGCATCATATTCCATGTCTTTTGAAATCTAAGGTTAAAATCAGACATGAACTCATGAGGAGCTCTTTGGATGGTGGTTAACTATTCAACCAAAGATAGGTTATTAGATTTGTCCTCAAATTGATTAACTAAGGCTAAAAAAATTGATCTTAGGTAGAAATGGAGTTTAGTGGGAGATTTATATACCACTATAATTTTTTTCCTTTAAAGGAAGTAGTAAGCAGTCTAAGAGCTACATTTAACTGAACACCATTATGAACTAAACAAAGATTAGCTACATCCTAGCTATGCTCAATAGGAGTTGTTTGATTTTATCCTAATAATAATTGAATACTCTTGAGGGAAGACATAATAATATCATCAAATTAGGTTAAATTTAGTGGGCTACCTCTATTGAATGGAATAAATACCTAGTTTCTAATAGCCATTTGGATAGTGGTGATTATAGTTCTTAGAAAAGTATTATAACCAGGAGACAAGTTTTACTTTTGAGGATATGGATTTGTCCTAATAAACCTTTATATTTTATATGATTTAGAAGACAACTCAATGAATTCAAAAGGAATGCGTTTACTAGTTGACCTTGTGGTAACTTTTAGTATGAAAGAGTTGCTTAAATGATGCTATGAACCTTGAAAACTAAAAAATATTTAGCTTGTGATGAATATGGATACTCTCCTCTACTACAAATACTTCTCCTCAGCTCTAAACCTCAGCTATGCCAAAGAATAAGTGTCCCACCAAGCGTGCCAAAAATTGTTTGTGACAGGAGTGTGCCCTTGTGAGAAAGTGTGTAATTCCTCACTCCTATTACACCATGGAATATCTATAACATGTGGGTGAGTTCATAAGGGATAAAATCTATAGAGAGGGCTCATTCCCTTGGTGCTCTCACTAAAACTTACTTTTAAGCTACTACTTACTAATTTTGATAAGAAAAAGGGTGCAAAAGATAATGAAAATGGATGAAATTGAATGAAACTTGAAATGGAAGGTGATTCACCAATTATTTTTTTGAATGAAACTTATATGAAATATAAAATCTTACACACACATTCACTACACCCAAGTAATATTTTTATATTAATATTTCACAATAAGGACCTTACAAACTCAATTCATGTAAAGAAGGAGTAAACTCACAACTAATACATGAAATTAAAATTTATTTTGGAACTTATAATTACATATATAACATCAAAAATCTATCATTAAGGTAAAAAAATAGACTATAACCAATGAAAACAAGTTTTCACTAAGCTATATCAATGGCAAGAACAAACATTTCACTAGAAAAAACCTAAAAATGGAAGAATTTTGCTTCTTATTTCTCTCAAAAAGGTGAATACAATTTTTTTCATCCTTTATGCACAACCAAATATAAAATATTCATCTTAAATTCTGGAAAAAATAATATGTATATCAAATAAATGACTGGAGACAAAGTAACCCAAAGTAGGATACCCCAAACTTGGTCAAATGGCTCCTCCAAAAGTGATACATAGCATTTTTAGCTTCTCAAATATTGGACCTACATAAAATGGCATGGAAAATAAGTTATAAAATTTTTATGGGTATTAGGATACTCATAATTTTTTATGATAAAACTTATAGCACTTGGAGAGTGCCTATATTCTTGCACCAACCCCTAGATTTTAGCCTTGTTGTCTCCCTTGATGAAAAAGTCTCTTCCATGGATGTAGGACTTAAATTACTTGAAATTATTGTATATTATCCCTTATATATTCTCATTAATTATTATATAATAGTTTTAAATAATTGTGTATAATACTTCTTCAACAAATTGACTTTGTCATGCACATGGGCGTTTGGAAGAGGAAGTGTCCTATTTGCACTTGTTAGAGACATTTTATAAAGCCTATTTTAATTATAACTCTTAATTTACTTATTAATAACTTTAATATTGCATGTAATATCCTTTTTAAACTTTAAAAGTATTTGTAATATGCTATATGCACCTATTTAGCCTTTAAAACCCCTCAAAAGGTTCATTTTTCACCAAGGCAGAGAAGGTAGAAAGTGATTTTTTTCTCAAGTTTTATTAAATAAAACATATGTCATCCATGGAAGGATTATAAATGTAATAAAATAACTATTTCAAGGAAATTTAATGCATCAAACACTCATCAAGACCTAAAACAACACCAAAAACATGCATTTCCCATGTATTCCTTGTAGCCCTATTTTCCTAAAAAGCTCCTTGTCTGGGAGAAAATAGAATTGATAATTCAAAAACAAGAATTTTTACATGTACCTATTATCTTCCCATAATTCAATACAAAATTTCATGGTCAAAATCTAGTATTTGATATGCTTTCTAGCCCATTTAGCTTGCCAAATTAGACCTAATTAGCCCTTTTAGCCCTAGAAGAGAGATTTTGCTTTTGGGATATCATATAGGTGTGAAAATTCAAAAACATGTTTGATTAAATTTTATAATGACCCCAATATGATACATGCCAATTTTTGTGGTCTAGAACCACCTGGAAGTACCAAAACCATGAAATGGCCTTTGGAAGGCTTCTCCTTTGAAGGCATTTTCTGACTAGCCCAAAAGAACGAAATGGTTTGGGCACTTTTGGATGGATTTTTGAGTTTTATCAGGTAAAAAAAGTCTCAATATTTTGACATCCAACCTATATAAAAATTCCACACAAGTGATATTTAGGGACCCTAATAACATCTCAAAATTCCTTGGGTAACCATGCAAGACCTCATGTGAGATATGAGTGATCAAACTTGCCACTTCAAGCTTGTTTTCACCATTATACTAATTGAGTGAGATTTTTAAACCAAAAATGGATTCTCCAAGGTTTCTAATTCATCTCAAAGGACATTAAAACCTTTCTTGTGACCCCATAAACATGTTATAATAGTTTTGAATTCTCACTATAATCTACAAAGGAAATTGAGTTCCCATTTGGCTCCAAAGACTAGCCATGTATAGTAAGCTTGTCTGTATGTTTAGGCCCAAAATGGTCTATTTTATGTCTTCCCTATATTGAAATAGCATATAAACCTCTATTGTGACCTCCAAAACAAGTCTCAATAATTTGGAATACTCACCAAAAGTCAGAAGTGATGGTGAACCTCCTAATGACTCTAGGCCTCCTCTAAGGCTTTAGGTATAACAACAACTTCAAGGCTCAAAATGACCTTTTATGGTTTTATTTTTCACTTGGTATCTAAAAAAAAAATTTTTAACCCCATACAAATGTTATAATATCTTATAAATCTCACTTCAAACTAAAAGTGACAATGCTTTCTTATTTGGACCTTAGGCTTGCACTTTGCCTAATAGGCCTGTCTACAAATTTCATGATCTAGGCCTCCCTATCTAGTTTCCTTAATTTTAATTAGTATATAATATTGGTATTTATGCCTCTCAACTTTCCAAAACCTCTTGAAATATCTCCATAGCTTTTGGTCATTCCATTTTAGTCCTATTCTTCAAAACTACTAGGGTTTATACATGGGAAAGTGCCCCTATCTAAGATAAAATAGGGAGTACTTCCCCTATCTGTGTAGGAAAAAAATTAATTTTATGAGTCTATATAGGTATTAATGACTCTATATAATAAAATTTAGCTCTTGGTTATCTCATATGACCCCTCAAAACTTCAAATTCCAAGACTGGTTCCTAGATAGAAGACTATGTGAAGGAAATGTCAAAATGGGCTATATTTGCCACTTTAGGGATCTCCTTTTCTTGTTATATACTTATTACTAAGATGATAAATATGATAACCATACATTCATAGGTTTTCATTAAGTTTAAAACATTTAGAAACTACATTTGTACCTAAGAATGTTTTGTTACTTAGTTAGGCCTGATGTTAACTCTACCCTACTTACATAAAAAAGTGAGCTTATGAGTAGTGTTTCATGAATGAAACCTAGACTTCAAGTCCCTTGTATTTTTTATAAACAACCTTGACCATTTTACAATACTATTTATCCATAATATCACCTTGAGTGACTCTATCTCATCACTCAAACACACTTCCCACCTCACTGCTTACCATTATTTACCTTGTCTCAATTGAATGTACTTCTTAGCTTAAAAGGGAGGTCAAATGAAGGTGAGAATGTGTATTTAGCTTGAAAATAGTGAATATGAAATTATTTCATATTATAGGATCATGATATACACTTTATACCCAATACTCATCTCCATATACACTTAGAACTTACCCAACTGAGCTCCTTGTTTTGACTATGACAACCCCTTGTAGACCCTATTGTAGGTCACTTTTGCTCATATTTGAACCTTGGACATGGTGTTTAAGCATGTGTTATAGTTTTTAAACTTTGCATAAGCTTCATTATAATTCTTCCAAGATTAATTTATAGGTATATGACTGCACTTGTACCCTCTTTCAAGTATTTTAGACTCCAAATTGTGTCCTCTATTTTGCCTGAGAAACCCTACCTATATGACCCTATGGGCATTGCTCTCTGCCCTCTTGGCTGAGTGTTTAGGTAATATTTATTTTTGTGATTATTTTAGACATTTTTGATATTATATAAATTTTTTAATCTCTCTATGAGTCTATCCATCTCATAACCTGCACTAAGATAGTGAGTTTCATCACTAAGAATTAGTTGTATATAAGCCAAACAAGTTTTTGTAGGTGTGTACGGTGGAGGACCCTTGAGCCATGGAGTGTCATGAATATTTATATATTTCAATTTAATGATATATTGGTGATCTCATTACATAATACTAATCTTTTTTTACCTTTGAATCCTAATTGGAAACAACTCTTCCATGGCACTTTCAACACATGAGAAAAAAACACAACTGAAGGTGTGTTTTATGACTATTGGTTACCATGATAATGGTTTAATATCACAAACACTTGAGTTATTATGGAACTATTTTGAATGTGTAGTTCATCTTAATTAAAATTAGTTTCCTTATGACCATCTAGCTTGGAGTTTCAATCTCAACCTCTCAAGCGTACATAGTTTAACCCTGATTTCCCTTCAAACACAACTATAGATGGTCATTTTGAAGTTGTAGGTCTATCCATGTTATGAGATGTAGGTGGAGGTGCATGGTATAAACATATAAATAAATATTAAAATGAATTAGTAACACTTATCATGTCATAATAACTCAACCACATGTGTATGCCTTCCATTGACCTTGTTGAACCATGTTCTCCCTAATCTTATATACACTAACCTATTTGTCCATATTTAGCATATATATCATGAAATAATTAGTCCATATAACTGTCACACATGGTTCCACCTCTTATCTTCACCAATTATCATGAAAATCATATACAATTTTTAAGTTTCCTCATATCACACACATGCCCGTACTCCTTGCTATATGACCTTCATTATACAAATTGGTTGTAGGTGAAGGTGCTCTATATTAGTCCCTATTTCATGCTTAAATACCCTCTTTTCAATTATTAGGATTGATTCGAACCCATTTTAACTTACCTTAATGTTTTAAAACCTATGATGAGACCAATCATGCCATATGCTTATACATATCTAACATGTTCTCATTCTTTGAAACCTTTAGTTTACCCATTTTAGGCGTAAAGGAGGTTGTAGGTTATCATATAGGTGGCTAGGAACATTGTACTTCATACCTTTCAATGTGTTCCTTGAATTATTAGTACAAATTCAACAAAAATAAAACATTTGAATGTGAACCATATCTTCATAATGCATAATCCATATTCAGTTGCCATTGGAAATCTTTATTACTATAGATATTACTGAAAGATGATAGTGAAAGTATGCAAAGAAGAGGGGCTCTAGAACAAAATTCTCATTTGAAAAAACCCTTTATTATTTTGGAAATACATTTCCCTTACAAAAGGACTATAAAATAGAGATATTTAAAGTGATCAAGACTTCAAGATGACTTAGTGCAAAAATATTCGAAATATTTTAGGGGCTCTATTTGCAAAAGTTTAAGGTAATCAGTCCTTAAAACTCAATTCCTCAATTTGGGACATGGATCCTCAAGATTAATGTTTCTTTATGGACACATCATTATTTTTATAGTATCTTCATCACTTTAGGACCTTAATGGAAGTATTAAAACATGTTTGAAAAATTTTATACAACCCTTTTCAATGTATTCATGAAGCACACTTGTAGGTGTCTAGAAAGATGCAAGATGGTAAGAATGATAGATGAGTAGTGTACAACTTGAGTGGGAATTCCATCAAAAATATACCTAAAAATTGGTTCAAAAGGATCTGCACAAACCTTGGAAGAAATGAAAACAATTCAAAACCTCATTTATCATACTCAATCTCCTTTGAGTGTCTTGTAGAAGGAATTTTAGTATTATCTTAGTCCTATTCAAGGCTTTAAATAGGTAACCTTATCTTAATAAAGTGTATTAAATAAAATTTTTATTTGAGAGGATGTTTTTAAGCCATTAATTTTAGCTCACACCACCTAATAACCTATTGAAATCTGAAATTAAGACCATATAATGTATTTGTACCTTGTTGAAGAAACCAACTCAGCTTAAACCCTCATGAAGGAGATATACTTAGAATGGAAACTTATGAACTCTTACCTAAATTAAAAATTTGTGTCATGATTTATAAAATTCATTTATAACATTTAATATGATAAAAATTATGAACAACCCATATTTTCCTTTGAAACTACTCGAGGGGATCACTCAAAAAAATAGTGAAAGGAATGAGGTTTCATGCTATAAGTTCATTATTGGAGATATTAATAAAAGAAAAAAAAAGATTAAAATGAGCCTATTTACCCATAGAAACATTACCCAAAACCATTTATTTTCATTTTTTACTGAGGTTGAGAAATAGGCCCAAGAATAGACCCCTCTCAGATGCATAGGCTATAGTGACCTGTTGTCACTCTTAGTGATTTTTCATAAATATATTTCCAAATTTTTAGATCCCAACTCTCTCTTCTCTTCTCATACTAAGCATTTAAAAACTACCCTCCTAGGCATGCAAGAAAGGCCAAAATTGGAGCGAAGTTAGATTTTTAAAATTTTAAATTATAAATTCTTAAAAACCACTAATATTACCATATAAATATACCCAATTAATTTTTAATTATGAATTTCTCATAAAAATACTCTAAAAACCAAAGTGAATGCCTCAAAAAGGTCTATTTTTGCACTAAAAGTGTTATTTTCACTAAGGATCTCTAAATGGAATGATAAAAATGTTTTAAAAAGTATTATACATGTATATTGAGGATAATAAACATGAAATACATATTTATTATGATTATATACTATCAAAACCTTCTCTAAATAGCACAAAATGGTCAGATTTTTCCATAGAAATGAGTCATAAAATTAGTTCAGAATGTGATCAACCTGATTATTCATTTTTTAAGAATTTAATGACCCCAACACTTTTTATGACACTTATAAATAAATTATAGACTCTTCACACCACTGGAAATTGCTTGAAAAGGCCAAAAAATTACTAGAAAGCATAAGACAAGTGAAGGAAAAGACCTCAAATCACCTAAACAACCTTAAGACCTTTTAACCATGGCTTATTCAATGAATTTTCAAGACCAAGTACTAACTCACAAGATAAAATATTAGGATATGCAAAGTTTCAAATGGTAGGGGTGATAATTTGACCTATGAGATCAAAATTATCAACAATGCATAATAATTATGGTGAAATTATGTGCAAAAATAGGTTAAAATTTATAATATAGGGTGATTATAAGCACAAATATATGATACTATATAAAATTTGGTATAATAAAATAATTCTTATTTTAACACAATTAACTATTTTGAAGAGGCCAAAAAACTAATTTTATCCAAATGTTTAATATTAGCCACTAAAATTATCCTTGATTGCTAGAAATTTTCATAAATCTCCCAAATATTAAACCCCTCAAAGAATAAATCCTTGAGATAAGTTTGAATATGATTTTCAAGGTTAATGAATAATATTTAAAGTATTACAATGCATACATAGGATTACACTACATTATAGTATTACAAAAGATTGCACAAAAAAACTAAGTGGGAGAAATGGTTCTTGTTCCCCTCTTCAGAGTATTTGATACATAATCTACACATAGTAATAGGTGGTGGATAAATCTATGTAAACACATCCCTTTCACCTATTTTACCAAATAATGTTGGATCATATAGTACAAAATTAGGGTTTGAATTAAGGAGAAGGATAATAGAGACATTCATATGGGATCAAATAAATTTAAAATCAGAAGAACCCTTATCAGCCACAGGTGCAATAGTAAAAATTATCAAGGACTAACACATGCACATAAGACAACTTCACACCCTAATAGATAGTGATGCATTAAAAATGAATCTAGGAATCATGGTATTTACCATGCTCGTATAGGCATTATGTTTATAGATATGAGAACTCAAGAGCCATTTTATAATAATTGATAATGATTTTATCCTATCATAGACCAGTATAGACATGAAAAAGACTAAGTGCATCATTCATCTAGTGTTTTTACATAAATAAAAACTTATGATATTTGGCTAGTTAGATCCATATTTGTTTGGTTATTATATATATTGATAAATTTCACTATTCAATTATTTTTATCCTATTAGGGTCACATTAATCTAAAAAGCAATAAAACATATTGGTGAATCCATTCCTTATCTTGAATAAATGAAACACTATATTCCTTAGGGTTTCCTTATAATTTCCTAAGGTTTCATATTTTAACATTTATTTCTAATTTTTAGACCTTATTTTTTATTTCCATATATATCATAGTAATTTATGCTTCATTATAATCCCTCTTGATGTTTTTCATTCTCATATTACAAAGAATCTAAGAACCATAGTTATCTTATCCTTTTAAGCATAAGTTCTAGGCTAATAAATGTTTAAATTGAACATAATAATATTTATTTATATCACTCATGTGTGTCTAAATTTTTTATAATTTTAAAATTAAAATTATTCCTTATTTCAATGAAAATGTTAATAATGAACACATATAAGTAATAAAATTATGTTAATATGCCACATATTGAAACTATTTACGAATAGGATAATTAATATAATTATATAATATATCTAGATGAACTTGATGGTGTAGGCCATACACAAGCTGAAAATATTTTTGAATTCCAAAAATGAGTCCATTTATAACCATGTGATCTCAATAAGATATTACAAACCATCATATAAGTCTAAAACACAAAGAATGATGAGGTGGTCACATATGAGGAATAAAAACATGATATGTTTATTGATACTAATCCATCATTTATACATATTGATTTTATAATAATTATCGAGACTAATAATATTATTATTCCCATGTTTACACCTTAGGATACACATATGATGTCCACCCATGGTGAAAATAAAACACATATTTCTCCTCAGATTACTATGAATATCAATACAAAACATAATTTCATACCTTCAAAGGTTATTAATTGTGTCACACTAGTTGATACTACAAAGGTTTGTATTCTGAATGCTCAAAAACTTAGGAAAATAGTTATTAATTTACATAATAAGTGTTTACAATTATAATATACTTATTATAGAGTAGGACATACAATTTATTATCATTCATTATTACACAATACATTATCTCTTAACATCTCATATTATACATTTCTAAGAAGATTAGTGTCACCTAATATTACATTATATGATTGCAAGGGTGATCAACATCTTAAATCATTTCATATAGCATGTTTGGACTTTGTGTCCAAAGATATGTTATTGAATATGTTTTTTAAATAGAGTCTTAAGGAATATGTCTTTAATTGATTTTATGATATCTGTTTCCAACTAGTCTATACCTTTAATCCTTTGTCTAATCAATTTATAACATAATTTTCAATAAACATTAGTGAGAAGATGTCTTATGCTCATATTTAAAAAATTAAGTGAAGGGTTTAATGAGACTAACCCTAATTATGTACTCTATGACAACACCATGATTTATAAATTAAAAAATTCAATGGTTGATAATGAATTAAAAGATAGATTCAAGCAAATATTTACTGCTTATCCAAAGACAAGTCATATACATATCCTAGTGGAAATGATAAGTTAAATATATTTAACTATCACTTTCCTAATAATGTGTAATATTAAATAATCATAAGTTTTATATGTGTTTATGTGGATTTTATGCACACCATAGAGACCTTTAAGATGTAGTCTTTAACATTTTAAGAACAATGAAAATATTTCATTCCAAGGCATGAATTGTGGGGTGTTTAGTTTTATAACAACTTGTTAGTGGAATAATGGTGAGAAAATTAGTTTGTTAACCATGGATGGGTTAACTATGGATGATAATATATCTACTTAAAATTGGGTATAAATATGATGGATATAACTAAGGTGGCTAGGATTATCAAAATAAACTCAAAAAGGAATTAAATAAAGAGCAAAGAAGAGGTCTATAGACCACAAAAGATGAAAACCTTTCAAGACCAGCACATAAACTAAGGTAGGAAAAGAAATAAAAATACAAATATATTTGTTAAAGATTTTATATCAAAATAAAAATCAAACATAGTAAGGATTCAAAGAGAACCAAAACACGTTAAACTTAAACATGCAAAAATAAAGGTTATCATGTTTTCTAGATTTTTATTGCACATCTACAAACGGGGGTGATAATTAGCATGCAAAAGGAATTCAAATAAGCTAAAAATTAAAATGAATAAATATGTTATAAATATATCTCATTCACAGTAAAATAACTAAGATACCAAAATGATATTACTTCTTACATAGTCCATAGAATTATAGAAGATTCAGTATTTCCACATAGAGATAAAGTCTAGAAGAACTTCTCAAAATTAACTATTAATCTAAATTTCCAAAATTATCCTCACTTTGGGACTAGGAGGAAACAAATATAAATAATCTTTGGATGTTTAAGGACTCATCTCTCAAGATAAATCTAAAAATACATATCCAAAAATAGGACTTACATCTAAATTTCATGCAAAAGATGTATGTACAACATTGATTGCTTAGAATAGAATTTGGAAAATAAAAATACAATATGTATATGCTATGTAAATTTATAAATAAATTTACGATTGATCAAGGGAATTTTCATACATATTTATTTTTATATTGGTGTTGTTGTGGCACCGCAAGTATAAGGTGTTAGAAATGGTGGAACTAAAGTTATAGTTGAAGTAGTTATTGAAACTATAGATAAAACTAAAGTAGAAGCTAGAAGTGGGACATAAGCAAGCCCAATCTGAGTGTGCACTATCATGTACCTTGAGGTAGAGTAGGCATGGTGTATGGTGATGAAATTGATTAAATGCTTCCCTCTAAAGATAAAGATCATGACTCACTTGGAAGTATATGTAAATGATTCTAAAATCAAGTAATGGCCTTTTGAATAATTAAGGGAACTTTTCCATCAATTTATTATGTATATCTAATGTATCTTTGACCTTGGTGTGTATTGACTTAGTCCCTATAATACTAGGCTTTGAAATATTAACTAAATACATCACCTCATTGCTAGTTCAATAAAGAATTCCTTTGATCTCTACATTGAATCCAACTAATGTTGCTCTCAAAATATTTTCAAAAACAATCCTAGAGACCAATTTACCCAACTATGTATTTACCTAAGTAAATATTAAGTTTGTTAAGATAATGACTACCTCCCTTTCTTTATTTTCAAATTGATGAAGAAGAGCTCACATCTCTTTGTGCCACTTGAGCAAACTATCTCCTTTTGTAACTACAAAATTGTAGGCCCATGTAATTTTAGTTGTAGTTATTAGATTCAAATAATTATATGATTTATTCCTAGTTATTTTATTGATAAAATGAATCTTAGCATAAATATATTTTACTTGGGCTGGGTGATGGTCTTTGTATACCTTATTAAATTGATTATATCAAAAAAAATTATAGCTATTCCCTATAAATTATCTACTATTTCCTTAGGTTCCTATATAGTGCTAACCTATGGCTACTTCTATATTGCCTAATTAAAGATTTGAAACATTTACTTTATTACTCCACCTTTTTCATCTATAAAACTATATGGATCTTCCATGATCCTGTCAGGGTTTAAAAGATTTACCTTTCTTCTCTTAGTTAGATAGAAGATGTCTTCTCTTTGGTCTAGCTATATTTATCAACCCTTGACAACCATAGTTTCATTTTTGACATTTATAAAGGTGTTTGTTTGCTTGTCAAAGTGGAAATTAATTATGGTCTACTCATGTATCACCAAATATTACTTCCCTATTTCTTCCTCCAACTATAGTTTCCTAATCATTGAAAGGATATTTAGGGTAATTTGTTATTTTTTTAATATAAGATGGTATATTTATTTTGGTTAAGTTGACTAAGATGGTTGATTAGGTTAAGGGGATGACCTAGGAGGTATCATACCATTAGGGCATGATGTCCTTGTTACAAGAAAAGGAGGAATAACCTTCCTTTAACTAGTAACCTACCTATAGACTAGTGTATCTATTATGCATTTAGCTTTCCCATATTTTTTGTAAATGATACCACTATGGAGTATAATTTAGGAGTGTGACCATTATGCATCTCTATTTGGGTGATCATATTAGGAGTGGCCAAGGTGGAAAAAATGGAGGTGGATACCAAAATTTCAAAATGCACCCCTGTTCTAGGCCTAGGGGTGTGAGAGATCATTCTACCAAAGAATAAATAGGTTATCAAGATATTTAATAGAGTTTAAAAATAATTAGTAATGAAGGTAAAAGATACTCCAAAATTCATGGTATTGGTGTCCATAGGGTCTATATAATTAGGATGAGTTGTAATAGGAAAGAATGGCAATGTGGTAGTCTCTTGGGACTAGGTTATTTGACTCAATGAATGAAACAAATATATTTCTCTAATAGTGATTAAAAAATTTGAAGAAATTTTCAAAGAATATAAAATTAGAAGACTTAAAACAAAAGGATGGGTAGCTATGGTTCTACTTGATGTAGTGGTTTGGGTGGATATCTCAGAGGTTTGATTGGGGATGGCCCCTGAGTTATAGTTTGTAGTTTATATTCTTCCTCTCCCTTCAAATCTCCCTCTTTTTTTGATAATAATTTGATTGCTTGGGACTAAGTACTCCCCTTTACCATCTACTCTTTCTCTAAGTTTGACCCTAGGAACTCACTTATTGACCATGAATACTTAGTGTCAGGCCTTGATGTCCATTCATATTCAGTTTTCCATATATTATCTTATTTATCACTATCATAAACTATTATAGGGTCTAAAATTTTGGTACCTCTTCTTCTATCCCCTCCTTACAGATTTTTATAGGTTTTTAATTTACTTCAACCTTTTAGTGAGAAATATGTGAGATCCTAAGATCCATTATGTATGTCAATATTGGTTTAATATTAAGAGAGGTTATCCTAGTTGAAAGTGGAATGGGAGATTGAGATATAATAATGGTAGTAGATGATTATGGAATGAAAATGATGGTCATAACATGTGGAATGATACATGGTGATGGAGTGACTAGAGTAGTCACTACTAGGAGAATGATGGATGGGGAAGTAGGTTGCCCAATAGGAAGTGACATTATTTATAATATCATAAAATAAGAAGAAGTAACATGAAATTGAGACAAAAATGAAAGAATATTTACCTATTGTGTAATAGTTAGTGAAGGAAAGGACAACATAGAAAATATATTATTTGCTCCACTGGGACTTGTTAGCCAATTTTTGGCTATCATTAGAGAGTTTATCAAAAAAATTGACTTGTTATGCTTTATAACCTTGTTCATAGTTGTTATATACATTATGAGGTACTCAAATGGTCTTTTTAAGGTCTTATTAACATAATTTAATGTTGTTTTGACAAGTTTAACGTAATGATCCTTCTTAGTCTTGTGTTAGTCTAACCATACCATGATATGAGAAAGGTGGATTCAAAAGGTGTAAAAGGTTCATAATTTTATATCAAGTCATCCCACATTTTAACAACCTTGCATGAACATTT
Source organism: Torreya grandis (assembly GCA_037957365.1). Classification (NCBI taxonomy): domain Eukaryota; kingdom Viridiplantae; phylum Streptophyta; class Pinopsida; order Cupressales; family Taxaceae; genus Torreya; species Torreya grandis. The sequence continues at coordinate 683,262 of JARHVA010007255.1, read as the reverse complement.
TATAAATTTTTTTAGAAGTTATGGTTGTTTTGTAAAATTTAAGGTAAATGTCATGCAAGAGAAAGGTACATGTGGCCAAGTCCAATGCATGTAAAAACTAAGAAAGATGAAATATGAATACAAACACACTTTTAAAAGATTATTATGGACATATATAATGTGAATATATGTTAGGATGTCAGTACAAGTTATATCATATTTATTTTTTTAGGTTCAACATATAAGAGAGAGCAAATCACTCATTCATAGGTAGTTGTAGGCACTTGTATGCAATTAGAGAGATCATATTCAGGTGAAAATGTATCTAGGGAGTCTCTTAACCTTATAAATTTTTTATGATTATAAATATTTCAAAGGTCCCAAGAATCCAAAATTTGAATTAGAATCTTCATTAGCTCTTTGGTAAGCTTGTGAAGACATGTTTCACATGTTTGGTACAGACAAAGAAGAGAGAGTGGTGACATGAGATTATGTTAAAATGAATGGGGTATAATGGAATTTAGATTTGTGGAATTGGTTTTAAATTTTGTTCCCCCTAATTTTTGAATATTTACTATGAACCTAGGGTGCTCTTAAACCCTATCTAAACCCTACAAGCTCAACTGTGGGCATTTTCAATGTAAATGTGAATTAGTTGGTGATGGAGGGTTGTGAAATTATTTAAAGGGAATTATAAATTCCTATAAATATATATTAATTCATATTAGTGGTTTTTTAAGTCATAAATGAGATTTATCTTTCAATAATAATGAGTTTACATGTTCAAGCCAAGAGGGTTTTATGTCTTCACTAGGGTTCAAGTACATATGAAGATTATGGTTAAGTTTAAAGACCATATAAATAATTAATTGGATTTTTTTATATCCATAAATAAACCTTTTAATAACATCAAGGTATAGGCTTGCATAAGTATGTTATCCTAAGGCTCATTTAAGAATATTGCATACTTAGGCTCCAAGTTGTCATCATTTGCACTATGACGAAGTGCCTTGAGGATAGAGATAGTTGGGTTGATATTAAATAGGTGTGTAAATAAGTTCACCCGCTTATCACCTTTTGTGTGTGAATTTTAAAAAGAATTGAACCTTTGAACATGAACCTTTCTCGAAGTTCAAGAGTTCAATAAGTTCAATGGTTCAATAGGTTCAATGGTTCAAAGTTTCTCAAAGTGAACTGTTTGTCCCTTTGTGTATTTCAATTATGACTTTGAACCTTTTGATTGAATTTGAACCCTTTTTTGGTTCAAAAGTTCAATGGTTCAAAATTTCAATACTTCATGTTTTCTAAAGAGTCATGTTCACTCAATTCCCTTGTATAAATTATTGTATCATTCAACCTACCATTTGAACCTACATAGCATAGTTCAAAAGTTTAATGGTTTAATGTTTAAAAGTTCAAAGTTTTTGGAAGGATCATATTATTATTGATCAGTTTGTGTAGTTCATCTCATATAATTAAACATTGAAGTTGAACCACATTGTCAAAAGTTCAATGATTCAATGGTTCAATGACTATACTCTCATCTCACCCTGAGGATTTTTCTAAGTTAAAATTAGTGGGAGATTTAGAGGAGAATATATCTAAAACTCATTATAAAGTGGAAATTTTTGAATTTTCATGAGGTTATAGATAATAATTACTCATCAAAATTGCATTTAAAAAATGCTTGCCATTAATGTGATGCAGGAGCATCATTGTGCTTGGAAATTTATTTAACATGTTAGTTTCCCATCATTTCTTTATTTTTTTTTAAGTTTTTAAATTTGTCTATTTTCAAATAAAACAAAACCAATATCTTACCTCTGTGGATTTTAAGTCTGTTGGGTGAGATATATGGTGAACTGATTCTTCTTATGTTAGAAGAATCATTTTAATTTTGTTTTTGGAGGATGTTGTGTTTAGCCTAATATAGGATCAGTTATCTAAGTGATAAACATATGATTTGTATGGGGATTTTGTGTGAAAAATAGGAGATGTGTATGAAAAAAATAAAATAAAATTTAAAGGCAGGGTGCAGTGGAAGAAGGATCTGTGATTCGCCAAAAAAAAATATGTATATCTTCTTGTTTTATGAATAAACTATGTGTTCCTTTGAGTAGAATGGTTTTTGCTTTTTGAGACCGAACATTGAAAGGGTTGTGACTGTTGGCTGTTGATAAGCCATGAATTTGAATGACTCTATTACTGTTGGCTGTTGTTTATGCCAAGATTTGAATGAACTCATTGCTGTTAGCTATTGTTTGGTCTGTGACCAATCAATATACCTACTGTTGGGCTGTAGAACCTGTTGGGTCGCACATTTCTACTGGGATGTTGTGAAGTCAAGCGATGGTTTCTTCCCATTCTGGTCATATCAAACTTTATATGATGGGTGTGAAGTTGAGCAACGGTTCCTTTTTCATTGTTGTCAAATCAAACTATATATGCTGGGCGTGAAGTTAAGCGACGGTCCCTTTTCATTCTTGTCATTTCAAAATATATGTGATGCTGGGTGCTCAAATGTATTGAATGCTATTTCTAGAATGAATTAAATGTTGGATTACTCATTGTATATTTAGATTAGTCGACCCTTTTACACAGACTACATAGACAAGAGAAACTTCACACTTTTATTGAGAATACAATATGCAGAACACTATCCACATGACTCCAGGTAACATTTTGTGTTTAGAGAAAATACGTTGTTAACCACATATAGTCATCCCTAATTATATTTTGGTATTTCATTTCAAAATCTACATTTTAGTCCTGTCTTTCAAGATGTCTATATTCCATGCCTTGGCAATTTGAGGTCTGGCACCATTAGAAACCACAAAAATGCTGTTATAGATTACAGTTCAGCCCTGTTGGATGCATGTCTGTTCATCATTAAAACATACAGTTCAGAGCCCTATTTGCTAGAGTGATGTTTCATCATAATGCATATGTCAGAATATGTGTCTTATCAAGCATGATTATCACATATTATTTTAGTTTAATTATTCTATTTGGTTAATATCTGTATCAAGAGAGAATAATTCAAATTTAGCAAATGAGCATACTGGATGATACAAAGGAGAACAACACATGTGGTATAAGATATTTGTTTCTCAAATTCATAGTGATTTCAAATAAATTTAAGGTGATTTTTACTCTTACTATAAGCTATTTCCATTGCTTGGTTGGAAATAAGAATTCTTTTGAGTTTATGGCATTATTTAAGAAGTTCAAAACTTTTTATTTTCATCATATCCTCCAACCTATAGCCATGAAATCTGCATGT
>JARHVA010007255.1:545000-675000 GCA_037957365.1 Torreya grandis | reverse complement strand
CTCTGTCTATCAAGCCTTAATTCTTTCTGGTACTATCTATCCTTCTACCATAAGTTTTCTTCCAATGGCCCAACCTTGGAGCATAGCCATAAGACCTCTCAATTTAGGGGCCAACCTAAATCCTTTGCCTAAAAATGCAAGGGGAAATTTACCCAAATTTAATGGAGATGGAAGACAATCACTGGAGGAACATCTGAGTGCCTTTGTAGTGGCATGTGGTGTGTTAGGTGTGTAACATCAATATGTAGCCATAAGGCTTTTTGTGCAAACTCTAAATGATATTGTAGCACAATGGTTTTATCATCTAACTAATTCCTCAATCACAAACTGGAATGATATGAAAACTATGTTTGAAAATAGGTTCAAAAGTGCAAAAGATGAACATTCCCTTCTTACTTAATTGACTCAGATTGAGAAGGAGATACATGAACCCATGACGGAATTTATAACCAAATTCAATAAAATTGTGCATAAGATTCCTACTACTAAAAGACTATCTATTGAGAATCAAAAATGTTTCTATATTAATTATATGCATCTTGATATAAGTTTTCATCTCAGAAAAGGTGCAATTGTTGATTTAATAGATGCACAATCATTAGAAGTTGAGTTAGAGGATGATCTTATTATGGCCAAAAAATGGAAGAAAGAAGTACAAGTACCTAATGCTTCTCCCTCATCCTCTATGAATCCTAAGGTTTAAAGACTAGTCAATGACATGATTGCCCTTAAAAGATAATTACCGAAGACTAATACTTCATTCCAACAACCATATCAAGATATTGGTAGGAGAAATCAACAAGCAAATGCTGGTAAGACATTACCACTTACATCAACACCACCAAGATTGACTATTGAAGCCCTTCTTAGAAGAAATAACATGTGTGTCTTTTATTTGACTACTAATCATGATGGAGATTCTTATCCAGAGATGCTTAGATATAATCAAATGACTACTATTCAAGATGTCTTAGGGGAGATTACTGAAGAAGAAAGGAGCTTTAAAAGACCTGGTGACTCTAAAATACACTTCCTAGAATATGATTTAGATTCAGAAAGAGGAGGTGAAATATTGGTTACTCGTAAAGATCCTTCATGTGCTATACTTACTAGAAGTCAAAAGAATCCAAAGTTTTCTAATACTCAAGAAGTGCACATTAAAGGTAAGGAACCTTTTACTAAAACTTCTGATGCTAAGACACAAGAAAGTAAATTTTACATAGAAATGATTGTGAGACTTCTTTTGATATTTTAGAATTTTGTAAGTCTTCAAAAATTCAAATATCCCCTACTAAATACCTTAGGTTGAAACCCAAAGAACTTGATAAATTGGTTAAATATGTCAAAAATAGTCCTACATAAGTTGAACCTAAAATTCAATTAAACATTAACATAGAGTCTCCCATTGCCCAATTATTTACTTCTCCACCTAAATCACCCACTCATACTTCTATAATGACCCTCAATTCATTTGATGATACTCCTTATATGACTGATATGAAGCCCAACCCATTTTATGATTCTTTGTTCGTAAATGGTCATAAACTTAACAATTGTATCATAGACTCATGTGCTTCTAATAATATAATGCCTTATTTTGTAGCCAAAGCCTTAAGATTATCCCTTAAAAAAACATTTGGTAGATGTTATTACATGGATGTAAAATACATTTCTTTGCTCATACAAAGTAAAGATTCACGAGTTGCTCTTGCATTTTATCCTGATAAAAAGGTGAAGTTGACTATCTTGGTAGAAGATATCCCTGCTAGTTATGGGATGTTGCTGAGTAGGACTTTTTTCAAAGATTTGGGAGGGAAGATTAAATTATATTGGTTAGAAGCTACAATTATAGTGTTAAATAAAAAAGTTAAGCTAGAACCTAAACCTAAATGCAAGTTTATGGTATATCCTTCTAATGATCCTAAGTATTAGATTCTATTTGAAGAATGTGAATTTGATAATTATTTTATCTCCTTTGAAGATTTTAAAGAAGAATCTATCCCAAAGTATCTTCATTCAGATGATCTATGGACCATGGAATTTGATAGCAGTTGTGCTAGCACTGGTTCAGGAGCAGGAGTTGTGTTGATCTCACCTGAAGGTGAAACTTTTGCTTGCTCTTTCAAACTAGAATTTAAAAACTCTAATAACACTTTATAATATGAAGCTTTATTGCTTGGATTAAATGAAGCTAAAGGAAAGGGTGTAAAAATACTCAAGGCAAGAGGAGATACTGAATTAATTTTCAAACAAGTGAGAAGCATTTTTTTAGTAAAAAATGACAAATTAAGACATTACAGAAATAGAGTTTGGGATGAGATAGAATGTTCTGATTCCTTTTCTATTGAAGCAATTCCCAGAGACCAAAACACTCAAGAAAATTCTCTAGCAGTATCATCTTCTCTTATTCTCCCACACCCTGATATGAAAAGGGATTCATATAGAATAAAACTAGTCTATTGTCCTAATGTCCCAGATAATGCTGAAAATTGGCAAGTTTTGAGAGTAATAAATAGAACAATTTTTTTTTAGAGAATGCTGATATGTTCTCAAGGACTTATTTTGAAGGTTCTAAAATAGAATGCAAAGAATTCAGTCCTAACCTATGGATTAATCTAAAAGATGATGTAGTTCAATTAAAAGGAAACAAAATACCTAATGGAGTAGTCTCTCTAGAACATTTTTTCACTAGACAAGATGATTATACTAAAGGCAAACTTGTCCAGAATCCTAACAAAATAGAGGATTATGATAAAATCAATATTGGAAGTGAAATTGACCATAAATGGATCTCAATTGGTAGGTGTTATTCACCAAAGGAGAAAAATGAATTAATTAATATATTGAATAAGTATAAGGATGTCTTTTCTTGGTGCTATGATGACCTTAAAGATTTTAGATGTGGATAGTTTTAGCATCATATTCCTTGAAAACAAATGCAATTCCATTCAAATAGAAGCTAAGAAATTACAACCCAAAAGTTATTGAGGCTATCTTTAAGGAGATTGACAAGATGTTGAAGGCTAGGATTATTTATCCAATTCATCACTCCACTTGGGGGCGAACATTATTCTAGTATGCAAAAATAATGGAGAAATAAGAATCTGTGTTGACTTCAAGAATTTGAACCAAGCTAGTTTAAAATATAATTATCCCTTACCTATGATGGATCACATCTTCTAAAATTTTGATGGGTCAGAAATGATGTCCATGTTAGATGGGTTCTCAGGTTATAATCAGATAAGTGTGGTAGTAGCTGACCAACATAAAACTGCTTTCACTACACCTCAAGGAAATTTTGCTTATAACTGTATCCCATTTAGTTTGATTAATGCTGGTGTAACTTTTCAATGGGTGATGGATTCATCCTTTAAATATTTGAAAGATATAATTATTATCATTTACCTTGATGATTTGACTATTTTTTCTATAAAAAGAGAGGATCATCTGAAGGATCTGGAGACCATTTTACAAAGATGTTGGAGTCATGGGATATCTCTTAACCCTAAGAAGTTAGTCTTCTATGTTATAGAAGGGAAGTTATTGGGACACCTAGTTTCAAAAAGTGGAATCAAAATTCACCCAGAAATATTTAGAGCAATACAACAACTAATCCTTCCTTCTAATAGGACTGGAGTTAAGTATTTCTTTGGCTAGATAAATTTTCTCAGAAGGTTCATTCCTAATTTTTCTAAGATTACAAAACATATTTTGGGAATTATGAGTGAAAAATAAGCATTTAGATGGAATGAAGATACTAAGAAAGTACTTGAATATTTTAAAGAGGTGATTACATAAACACCTACTTTGGTAATCCTAATTTATAAAAAGATTTTGTTATTTACTATTATGCTTCAAAACATACCTTGTCTGGTATCTTGTTACAAAAAAATGAAGTAAATGTAGAAGCCCCAATAGCCTTTATGATTGTTCCTCTCAAGAAGGATGAACTTAAATATTCTTTGGTTGAAAAACAAGATTTTTCTATAGTAAAGGCTATTAAACAATTTAGATATTACATAATTCATTCTCATTTAGTTATATTTGTTCTTAGTTCAGCTATGAAAAACATTCTAACTCAGCAAGAGGTTTGGATGAACAATAGAGCAACATGGGTTGCTAAAATTCAAGAATATGACCTAGAGATTAAGCCAACCAAATTAGTTAAAGGTCAAGGTTTATGAAAATTGATAGGCAAAAGTAAAGAATAAAAATAAGTACTTCCTACTATCCTATTAGTGAGCTTACAAGATCCATGGTTCCTAAACGTGGCACACTATCTTACTTATGGAGACTATCCCAGTCACTTATCCTTGAAGGAGAAAAGAAATTTGAAGTTAAAATTAGCAAAGTATGTGATTTGGGGTGATGTCCTATAAAAAAAGGGATTAGATGGAACCTTTTTGAGGTGTGTAGATAAGGAACAACAATCTAAACTATTAGAAGTTTTTCATAATGAAGCCTATGGTGGACATTTCTCTTCTTCAATCATAGCCTTCAAAATCCTTAGAAATTGTTATTATTGGCTAAGTATGTTTAAAGATGTATATAAATGGGTGGCTAACTATGGAAAATGCAATTTTTTTTAGGAAGACCATAACTTACAACATTACCTCTAAGGCCTATCATTATTGAAGAACCTTTCAAACAATGGGGATTAGACTTCATTGGGCCTCTTTCACCTCCTTCAAGTGCCGGTCATATGCACATTTTAATAGTGACTAATTATTTTATGAAATGGGTTGAGGTAGCCCCTTTAAAGAGAACCACTTTAGAAGTGGTATGTTATTTTCTCAAAGAAAATATATTGGTACATTTTGGTGTTCCTCAGAAGATTGTGGTAGATAATGCTACTAGTTTTTCATCAATAGAACTTACTTCATTCTGCTATGAACATAGTGTTATTATTTCTCACTCATCAGATTATTTACCCTCAAGGGAATGGACAAGTAAAGTCTAGTAATAAAAATTTGATATCCATCATGAAGAAATTAGTGAGTGAAAACCTTAGAGATTAGCATAAAAAACTATATGAAGCACTTTGGGCTGATAGGGTAACCCCAAAAAGAGCAATAGGAATGATTCCTTTTGAGTTGGTTTATGGGATAGGAGCACAGTTATCATTACCTCTAGAACTATCTATAGCTCAATTAAAAAATGTTATTGAAGATAATTACTTTCAATATTCGTTAGAAAAAAGAGTTATGTACTTAATTAAAATTTAGGAGGAGAGTAATGAACTGTTCAATCAGATTATTGCTCATCAAACTTGGGTTAAAAATATTTTTGATCAAAAAACTAGACCTTGAAATTTCATGGAAGGAGATGAAGTATTGCTATGGGATAGAAGGAGAGAACCTAAAGGAGCACATGGAAAATTTTATTCACTTTGGAAAGGACCTTTCAAAATTCATCAGGTAATTGGTCCTAATTCTTTTAAATTAGAATATCTGGATGGAGTTGTTTTACCCCTATCCTATAATGAGCAGGACCTTAAGTTGTATTGAATGTGAAATAGGTGTCCCCTATTTTGTACATAGCCTTTCCCTTGTTGTCACATTTTGTGTTTTCCTTTTCCCATTTTTGGTTTATTTTTCTCCTTTTATTCCATCTTTGTGTCCTGGTCTATGTAACCAGAGTTTCTAAGTTCCCTACATTTTTTCCTAAAATATAGTCCCCAATCAGAGCCAATGTTACCTTTTGAGTTTCCCTTATTCAATTTTTCATGAATTTTGCCATAAAATAAGTTCACCCACTTATCACTTTTTGTGTGTGAATTTTTAAAATAATTGAACCTTTAAACTTGAACCTTTCTCAAATTTCAAGAGTTCAATAAGTTCAAAGGTTCATTAGGTTCAATGGTTCAAAGTTTCTCAAAGTGAATTGTTTGTCCCTTTGTGTATTTCAATTATGACTTTGAACCTTTTGATTGAACTTGAACCCTTTTTTAGTTCAAAAGTTCAATGGTTCAAAATTTCAATACTCAATGTTTTATAAAGAGTCATGTTCACTCAGTTCCCTTGTATAAATTTATGTATCATTGAACCTACCATTTGAACCTACCAATTGAACCTAACGTTTGAACCTACTTAGCGTAGTTCAAAAGTTCAATGTTTTAATGTTTTAAAGTTTAAAGTTTTTGGAAAGATCATATGACTATTGGTCAGTCTATGTAGTTCATCTCATATCATTAAACCCCAAGTTGAACCACATTTTCAAAAGTTCAATGGTTCAATGACTATACTCTCATCTCACTCCACAACTTTCTCTAAGTTAAAATTAGCAGGAGATTTAGAGGAGAATATAGTTGAAACTTATTATAAAGAAGAAAATTTTGAATTTTCATGAGGTTACAAATAATCATTACTCATCACAATCATGTGTAAAAAATGCTTGCCATTAATGCATATGTCAAAATCTGTGTCTTATCAAGCATGTTTAGAACGTATTGTTTTGGTTTAATTATTTGATCTGGTTAATATCTATATCAAGAGAGAATAATTCAAATTTAGTAAATGAGCATACTAGACAATACAAAGGAGAACAACACAGGTGGTATAAGATATTTATTTCTCAAATTCATAGTGATTTTAGATAAATTTAAGGTGATTTTTACTCTTATTATAAGCTATTTCCATTGCTTGGTTGGAAAAAAGAATTATTTTGAGTTTACGACATTATTTAAGAAGTTCAAAACTTTTTATTTTCATCATATCCTCTAACCTATAGCCATGAAATCTATATGTCTTGATTACGAGCATGGTCCTGGTCTCATATGTTTTCCTCCTAAAAGTGGGGACACCTCTCTAGTCTAATATGACTTGGAAGATTTTAAGGAAAGGTCTACAAATCTTGTATCAAATATAATAATGCAAAATATAGTATAAAGTGTTTTGGTTGAAGTTGTATCCTTTCCCCTAACTGTACAATGCCTCAAATTAGTTCTTGAATGCATGAATAGATATGAACCTTAGAATAGGTACATCAAGACTGTAGATGGTAATGTTTTATTTTATATCAACAGACAAACCCTAATGTCTGTGATGAGAATTCCTCCTAAGGAACCATATTCTAACCTCAGTATGACTTCTTCTTATGGTTATTTTTCATTAAAGAAAGTAATTTACAAGAGCGTGATTGCAAGAAATTGGCTTTTGAAATACCAAAAAGGGGGTTCAAGACTACCCAGACCATTAACAAGAAATCACATGATTCTAGAAGTAAAGATATTATAGTATTACTACATAGGCTAAAGGGAAATGCTCATGCATATTATTGAAAATACTGGATGTACTTTTTCATATAGGTAATCCTCCAAGGAGAGAAATATTTGGATTGGGTAGAAATTGTAGCTGAATGTTTACATCTGGGTTTAAGTAATTGTTTGGGAAATAAAGAGTTTTATATGTCTTCATACCTCTTCTATTGATTGGTATCTACAAGACAATGGATAGGATTACCTCATGCACCCTTGGTTAAAGATACCAAAATTTATTATTATTATTCACAATTACAAATGCATAATTTCTATGAGGGTTATAGGAGGGTTAATAATGTTTTTAATAGGAAATTGACTTTTGAATTATCAAATAACATCAATAAAAGGTTGTCTGATGAAGCTATGTAGCTAATCAACATCTATGGTATTTTCTTCATTTAGTTTTCCAAGTTCACTTACATTAGAGTTGGTGGTTTTGATGGTAAACCTTTGAGGTTACCTAGGTATGTTTTTGACCAATTTGTGTTAATAGAAATCTGTAGACAATTAGCACATGTAGATAAAAAATTCCCAACAAAAAAGAAATTTGGTATATATTTTCCTATTGAACTTGGATGTTATTCATTCAAATCAACATCTGATGCTTTGAATTTGGAATTGGATCTTACAAAATTCAATTTTTAGTACTTCATGGCTAGATCCCAATTTGACAGCCAAGGTTTTGTTAGGGACAACTTGGATCTTGGAAGAAAGTTTTCACATATTTCTCAATTGGAGGATTATTTGGAGGATTGTTTAGATGAATTCAAGGTTAGAAGAAGACTATGGTCTAGGTTCTCCCTAGGGAAAATTATTACCCTTAATTTAAATATGGACATTTCTAGAATTTTTGACAATGAAGAATAGGTGATTGATCCATAATTTGAATAAATAAAATAATCACCTATTCCAAAAATTGACTGGGAGAAAAATGGAGAAGATAGAATTGAGGTTAAAACATGGTTGAGAGAGAAAAAACTAGGGGGAGCTCAAAACATAGCTTCCCAACAATGTACATCAATAATTGAATCACCATTCTCAATAAGCTCCCCTAACCAACTTATTGCTATCTATGATGGGGGTACTTCTAGAGAAAAAATAGAAGGGATCTTATCATCAAAGCATCTAAGAAGGAACTTATAATTACTCTACCTCCTCGTGCCACAAAATCAGGGACCCAAAGTAAGAGAAAGAGTCAGATTTATAAAACTCTAATTGTAGATTTGAATTCTAAAGAAGATTTAGGAGAAGCCAAAGTGATAAAGAATCTGGTTCACCAATGATGGAAGAGGTTAGTGTAGATCAATAGATAGTGATTACTTTTGATTCTAATGAACTGATGATTGTTTCAAATGTACCTTCTGATCAACCATATCCTAGTAAAGATGTCTCGACCTCTACATCCAAGTGGCTAGAAAGCTCAATCAGAAACAAAAGGAAAATAGTACCATTTTCTTTGCCCTTGGAAGATATGGTGAGTAAGTGTTTAGGAAAAAATACTAAATCCAAAAAGATAAAAGCAACATCCAGGGTTGACATTGACTCTAATACAGGGAATTAGAATGCATAAATAGCCCAACCAAGAAAAAATAAATAAGTTCAAGATCCTGTAGTTCAATATTTTACAATTGAAAGGATTGATCTTGGGATTGCATCACATGTCACAGATGTGCATCACCTCGAAGCATCCATAAAAAAGATATTCAATAGAAATTGGAAGGATGAAAAAGATAAAAGGGAGTTAAAATAGACTATGTGGTCAATGGCAGAGTACATCGACACCATTCATAGTCTAGATCCATAACCAATTGCCCAAATGCCCCTATCTTTTGACCCAAAATCACCTATCAATCAAAGGATGTTAGACCAAATACACATAAGCAAAATGGTTACCAGGATATTTGATAATTAGTTGGATGGCATCATCCAGAAAGGTACAAAATACATTCATAAATTGAAGAATGTATATGATCTAACTATAATTATTATTAAAGATTTGAAGACTCAAAATGCTTTATGGATAAAAAATGAAGGAAAATGGATGAGTTTGATAAACTAGATTGATGAGGTACAAAATTATGGAATAACAAAGTTTTTGTTAGAAAAGAATTTGATAGGACTGGATGAATATATATTATATGTAGGTAAGAAAAACATTGAATAGAGGAATTCAGTATTCCAATAAGGATGAATCAAAATCACAAAAATGATCAAGGAAATAACTAAATTCATTCAGTCATTATAGCATGATCTATAGAGTATTGATGTCAAATACATAAAAGATGATGGAAAACCAGAAAAGGACATCAATATTATGATTTAATCCTTTAGGGAAAAGATCAACATCATTAAATAAATTGACAATTTATTAACTAAAAATTTCTCTTAGATTTCAAAAGTAGAGTCACTTCTTTGTCATTGCATCAACACACTCCTGGAGCACGTAGAGAAGATGGGAAAAATTTGGAGGGAAGAAAACATCTAGAATGTAAGAATAAAGCATGTCAGTATTCCCAATCTCTCAAAAATCCAAGAGTTTGTTATAGAATTTTAGGAGTGAAAAGCTCAACATGTCTACCTAACTGAACACAATAAATTTGGAGATCCTAATCCATCACTTCAATAATGATTTTACTTACATAGTATCTTTTATTTAGTTATTCAATTAATTTTCTATTCAAAACTTGATCTTTAAGTGAATTTGTAAAAAAAAAATCTCGTATGGGTAAAAGTTACTTTAACTCTAGTTTAGTTTGAAATATTGAAGAGGTAAACTATATATATATATATATATATATATATATATATATAAAGGAAGAAAAAAGGAGTTAAGAAAATTTAAATTGGAGCACTGCTATTGACAATATATGCGATGTTTATCTGAAACATTTTTCATCTATGAATGAAAAGGAGAATTAATTACGAAATACTTAGATCTATTCATTTGAGTATTTGAAATTAGGTTTTCTATGTGAAATATTGTTTTATATAGTAATTAATCTTCCATTAGACTATTCATTGTATGTGTTTTATCCTTTTACTAGTTTTAGCTATATATATGTTTATCTATTTAATCATTATTGAAGATAGAATTTGTGTATTTTATTATCCATTGCTGTTATAAAATATCACATTCATAACATGATGATGTGTGGATGTTAGTTTACCTTTAAAACACTTTATAGTTAAAAGCGTAGCTAAATATTTGAATTCATTGAAAATCTTAAAGGGAGCTGTACCTTAATTCAGAGGGGAACTAGTCTTAATAGTTCACCCATTTTTTGTTTAAACTATTTGTTTTTGAAATAAGAAGGGTATGGAGTCAAAATATAATATTTTTAGATAAGGAAAAATATATTAGCTAACAATGTGTAAGACGTTATTAATGGATAATTAAATCCCTCATAAATATCTCCTAGTCAACTAACCATTACATTCACCTCAAACAATGTGTTATAGTATTATGTATATGATACTAAATATGAAAGTGAGTTGAAAAGGTCCAATCTTGTATGGTGTCAGTGATGTATCAAGGTTAAAACCTCATGAAAAATTTTATGATATAGTGGAGGAGTATTATTGGGGTCATTATTACCAAGATATATATCATAAAAATATTCATGTAATGAAAATCTAGACCTATAAGTCTATAGACCTTTAGGTCTCCTTTTTACATGAAATGAAATTAATATTTCTTAGAATTTGAATTTTAAGGGCTAAATTAAAGGAAGAAATCATGAGAAGGCACTATGGATATATGTGAAGGTCATATGTAGGACAAAATATGAGTTGAAGATATTTTTTAAGCTCTAACAAATCCTAGATCCCTATAGACCTAATTAAAGTTCCAAGTCTAGCCCTAAAAGTTGGAAGATAATATGGTATCTTGAGTGAGAATAGAGTGTAGACAATGAAGATAAAACATGAAAAAATACCTAAAATTTTACATGGATTATAAAAATGTTTAAATCTTTTTTGAAAACCTTAAATCTATAGGTGACATCCCAATATGCCTAAACATGCACCTAGAGGTCTATGTATAAAGAAGGTTTATTGGTTGAGGATGAGATGGAAACATAAAGTATCTTAAAAGGTGAAGAGGAATTAAATTTAAAATTTATGAGGTTTTGGAATATTTAAATAGTGATAAAAATTTAAATTTATTTTCTAGGAGAAACTATAGATGTCTTTTTACATCCAAACTCAGACAATAATCTATGCAGGCCTAAAACCGTCCATGATCCTTTAAGAGCCTAGTTTTAAATTCAATGGGTAATATGGAGTTATTAAGGTATTTAAGGGAAATAAAAAAGGTTTATATTAGTGGAATATACACTAAAAATACATCCCCAGACAAAGAAAGGCAAGAAAAGTAACATTTTGGTCTAAAAGGTCTCCTCGAGCTCCTTTAGTGCAAAGTTACAGCTCAAGAAAAAGTTTCTCTTGATTAGTAGGATAAAAATATTGCGAATGTATATAAATGGATTTAATGTATTATAGATAGGTATTCATACTATAATATAGAATAATTAAGCATTAATTTAGACCCCTGATTTTTGTGAACCACTGATAAGACTGTAGGGTGCTCACATATTTCCTAAGTGATCTTGAGAGACTCTCAAACATTGCTCAAATCTAAATTTAAAATTTATATGGTCAAAAAATATAATATGGGTAGTTATCAAGGCCTATTAAATCAAATTTTTAGGCACTGGTCCTTAGGTCAATGACCCCATCTCTATGAGCAAACCTTAAGAGTGTAAGACACTCATAGGCTGCTACGAGACTAAATGTGGCCCGATGGGATAAATAATGTGTTAAAACACATAAAATTAATTAGAAATACTTTAAAATAAATTTTATTATTTGTATAACTCTCTCATACACTTGATTGAACATACTTTTGGCTCGTGTGAAGTCAAATTTATATGGAATTGACCCTGAAAGCATGGTTGGAGGTCTATTTATGAGTATGCAGGGTAAGGATAAGCCTTAAAATAAGGTGTAAGGTATTTTTAAGCCTATTTATATTTTTAATATTCCTATTAAAAAAATTTCAAGAATCCTAAGAGGTTATATGAGCCATTAAAGCTACTACTTTAGGCCCAAAAGGTGACTATGCCACTATGTCCCTTAAGAAGCTTAGTTACAGACCTATTGAGTACTCTTGGAGAGATTATTTTAAGTATGTTGAGTTTTATTATGATTTTAGAATCATATAAATACCATTATAAATCACTAAAACTTATATTTTATTGAGTTCCAATTACCTGTCAAGACTTATC
Organism: Torreya grandis; assembly: GCA_037957365.1. NCBI lineage: Eukaryota > Viridiplantae > Streptophyta > Pinopsida > Cupressales > Taxaceae > Torreya > Torreya grandis. Next base: position 662,457 of record JARHVA010007255.1, on the reverse strand, counting down.
ATGTGCATAGGCTAGGGTTTTGGCCATTTCTTGGTTTACCTATATGTACAAGGTTATAAAACCTCAAATTTGACATGGAGGATGATCAAGATGTCATTAGAGTGAATAAAATATTTCTATCAATTTTCAAATTTTTGAGAATTAATTATATCTAAATATTAGTTTATAGGCCTAGAGACCTAATTGAGGTCTAATTGGAGAGAAAAACAACTTTAGTAAGTGTAATTACACTTTATTTTTGGTCATGAATTTTGTGTGGAATTGTATTAGAATAATGGGTACTCAAATACATGATTATTTTTCCAAGATCATTTGTATATTGTTCTAAATAAGTAACTTTATTTGTTTTGAGGGTTACAAGGAATTAAAGGCAAGTATAGGCTTTGGGTGTGAAATGAAATCTTAGAGAGTGTTTGAGGCATAAAAGAGAGTTGATACATGTTTTTAAAGACTAATATACACCATTAATGGATAGATATTTAATTCTTAGAGATAAAATCAAGATTTGAGGATTATGAATAAAGAGAGGGATAATGAGACCAATGGGTTTCAAGACACCTAAAAAGATATGACCAATACTATAATGCCCTTCTAAGAAGGTTATAAAAATAATTTAAGGTGTTAATAACAAGGGTAAAGGCAAATAAAATTGAATTTGATGATAAAGTACACCACTTGTCACTTTTCAAGCTAAGAAGAGGGAAATTTGAAGAAGAAACAAGATGTGAAAATCAAAGAAAGAATTTATTATGCCATTTCCAAGATGAAACATCATAAATAAGGAAACAAATGTCATTAAAGACATTATGAGATGATTATATAACATCCTCATTTATTGTAACTTTTTTTTATGAGTTCTTGACACTTTTCAATGACTCTCTTCTATGCCCTTTCTCTCTTTCCTTCTCTCCTTCTCTATATATGTAGCCTTGTTTGGATTTGTAAGGAGCCTCTTCCTAGATATGTCAAATACCTACCCATTTTTATTCCTTTGATCAATGAAATACTACTATTTTTAACTCCTTATATGAATGTACTTAGTGTGTGTGTATATATGATTGATCTTGTCAAGTGATTTAGTTAGTCTTCCTTGGCATGTTGTCTTATTATAAGACCTATATGTAGTTCAAAATATTGTTTTGTAGGTCATATAAGTGTTAAAGTGAAGTGTGAGGGTTGAGTGAGTTTGCATACTCATTAGTGTCATTATATGACCTCTTGATTAGTCCTCCTAGACTAAAAATCTATCATAGCCTCCACATTAAAATACTAATGTGAGAGATTTGTATTAGGAGTAGTGTATGTTAAGGTTAATCTCATGGTCTACATATGCACATAAATTTGGTTGGTAGTGATCAACTAATTTGGTGTATCACTCCCTTATTTTTATTTTATGTTATTCATTCCCCTTTTCCTTTGCATGTTAGTAGTTGGACCTAATTGATACATCAATGGGAGTTAGCCCTATAACCTAGAGGTTTTATCCACCTAAAGGTTACCCATAATATAGGACCATTATCATTACATATCTCAATTTAAGAGGGCTTGAATCACCCTATTAATGTTGAAAATTTCATGTATAATAGTTCTCGCACACCTAATGGGACAAGATTGATAATCAATTAAATATTTATTGGTGTTGTTATTCAATACACTATCCTTTGGAGGCATTTCAACAAACATAAATGGTGTTTTTGATAATTTAACTTCACATCTATTTTTCCTAACACTTATATTCACTTCCTGTTGGTAAAAAATGGTGATCGACTGAGGTAACATAGGAAAAATTTAATGTGGATATGGAGGAGAGAAAGAAATAAAAATTTCAAACCTAGGCTTAGAAAGAGAGAAAGGTGATGGTGATGGAGATAAGGGATACATGTGGGTTAGTAAGTTTGATGCCCTACCAAGGGAAAAATGATAGATATAATGAATCTTTCCTGGAGGACCCAAGATCTTAAACAATTTGAGATCTAAATAGGTGGGAGGTAGACCCATTATTGATTATTTCAAATATTAGGCAAAATTAAAATGGATCCTTAAAGGACATATAGATATACTGGCAATGGTTAATTGATATTTTATGATCAAATTCAATAACCCAAAAAATTGTGTTAACATCTTAGTAGGGGGCCCTTGGTTTTTTGGAAAGTCTAGTTTATTTTTGAAAACATGGCACCCAGAGTTTGATCCTAAGATAAAGAACATCAACCTCATATTGATTTGGGTGAGGTTGCCTAGTTTACCCATTGAGTTTTGGGAATAAGATCTATTTATCATCATGCTAAACCATTGGTACATTTTATTGCTTTTGATTATGCTACCAAATCTATATCTAGGCTTGTCCATGCTAGGTTTTATGTGAATAATTTTATGAATCAAGAACTCCCATATTAAATTTTTATTCATACTCATTTTGGATTTAGATATAAAAAAATTGAGTTTAAAATATTTTCCCTCTTGTGCAATAAGTGCCATAAACTTGGGCATTCATCAAAAGTTTTCTCCTTTATTGGTAATACAAAATCTTGGCAAAGTAAAGGAGGACTTTCTTTTAAGGAGGGTGAATGGTCAGAGGCTAGTGTCTTAGAACCAAGTGGTTCAGAGAAAATAGATCCAAAATCACCTAAACCAATCATGGGCAGGGGGTGAGATAAGGTTTCTATAGATGCTAATCCCAAATATTTAATTCATCCAAATCCACATTAATACTTGAGGAGAATAAAATTATGGAAAATGAAGACTTCTAGATTTTACCAAAACAACATTCTTTGGAATTAATTCTCAATCAGGTAAAACATCAGATCGCAGATCTTAAAGGTGATATGGTCATACGTTAGATTAATAGTGTTAAATGTAGAATAAATAGAGAATTTAATTCCTTATTCTCCAAATAAGTTTGAAGTCCTTGAGCAAGTTGAGAAATTGCAAGAACAAGATATCAAAATTAATAGCACATAAAGTCTTCAAGAGTATGTCTTGGTAAATATTTCTTCTGGCATGAATGAAGAGGCAAAATACTGACAGTAGAAATTAGTAATGCCCAAGAATAGCATCAAATAAAAAGTAACATCTTTGATTCTCACCAAGAGGGGCAGTAAAGGTCCTACTTAAAAGAAACCTCCCAAAGTAGGTAAATCTTCTAAGAAAGATAATTTCAAAAAACATATTGAGGAGGACAAAACAAATGGATTTAAAAAAATCCTCCCATTCAAATGAGGTATCTCTTCACCCATTAGTTAATCATTTTTTTTATTGGAACATTGGAGGGATGCATAGTTAAACAAAAAAAAAGTTTTTAGGGATTTAAGTAGGACTCATAAACCATCTATTTTAGTAATTAAAGAATCTAAGATAAAGTAAAATTTCTTTTTTAATCATAAAAATGCTTATTAGAGTGAGTATTATGTGGTTTGTGTTAGTGCATCTAGAGCCTTAGGCATTATTATTACCTTTTGGCCTTCTAAATTCTTGTTGCAAGAACTTATATTCAAGTCTCAACATCATGTGGTTGTGTTATTCATAGATGTGATTAACAATAAACAATGTATTCTATCTAATATATATGCTCCTCATTCTATTTCAGCTTGCATTTGGGAAGGTATTATATTTTTTAAGAACAATTACAGAGATATTCCTTGGATTCTGGCAAGTGATTTCAATTATCCCTTACATATAGGTGATAAAAAAGGAGGTAATCAAGTGTATATGAATAACATGGAAGACTTATCATATTTTATTTCTTATATTGGTTTGTTGGATTTGTAATTAAGAGGGGATAAATTTACCTAAAGTAATAGGAGACTGGGTGAAAATCTTATTCAATGCAGGTTGGATAGAGTGTTTGCCTCTTTGGAGTGGTTTGAAACTAAGGATTTATATCTTAAGGAACTCCCTAGGATTGGTTCAAATCATAATCCACTAGAGTTGAGCATCAAATATCATATTTCAAAGGTTAACAACTATTCATTCAAAATGGAACACATGTGGTTTTCACATCCTGATATTCATGATAGGATTTTAGAATGGTGGGTTCCAAATGGAAGTGCTTTAGGTATGTTCAACCTAGATAAAAATATGAAAAGGTTAACATCAAGATTAAATAATGGAATAAAAAATTCTTTGTAAATGCTCATCTTTAAAAAAAAAATTAAAATAGAAATTTGTAAGATTGAATAAGAAAGTAAGGAGAAGGGCTATGAATTAGAGATACAAATCAAATAAATACAACTTTGATGTGACTATCACACTATTTCAACAAGAGAATAATCACTCTAGAGACAAAAATATATAAATATTTAACTTAAGGAAGGAGATAGAAAGAACCATTTTTTCACATGTCCACTTTGGAACACAAGAAACATAATGCTATCAAATAAAAAAACAATAGTGAAGGACAACTTGCTTTTGATGTTGATTGTATTAATCAAGAGAGTGTCAAATTATTCAATATATATATATATATATATATATAAGAATGATTTTAAAAATAATATCAGATTTACGAAAGATTTTTATTATGTGATATTGGAGTTGGTAAATCAAGAGGATAATGATTTGATCATAGTAGTAACCTATAGTGAAGATCTTAAATTTGTTTTCTCCAAGATGAATCTTGATAAAGACCCTGGCCTAGATTGATTACCCATTATTTTTTCCAAAAAATTTGGGATATTATAGGAGATGATATGGTTGCATATGTTAATGAATTCTTATTTACTGCTCATATTTAAAATAATTAAACCATACATTTTTAGTTCTTATTCCTTATAAGGAAGGCGCTATGAATTTATCAGATTTTAATCCTATTAGTTTATGCAATTCTATTTATAAAACTATTAGTAAACTAATTTCACTAATAATGCCAACTTATCATGGAAAAAATCATTCAAACTCAACAAGGAGGATTTTTTCTGGGTAGACAAGTTCAAGATGGGTGATTTTATTGCATGAAGCCATCCATTCAATGGAAAATAGCCAAAGAACAAAAATGATGTTAAAATTAGACATGGCTAAGGCTTATGATGGATTAGATTAGAGTTTCTTGGATAGAGTTATGCCTCAATTTGGATTTCAAGATAATTTTAATAAAATCATTAGATCGTGTATTACTTCATGCATGTTGCCCATTCTAGTGAATGGCATAGCTCACATATTTTTTAAGACTGCTAAAGGGGTGAGATAAAGGGATCCCCTATACCCTTTTCTTTTCATCAATATGGTATAATACCTAGGTATATTATTTCTAATGTCATTATTTCATCAGATTTGAAAGGTTTTAAACTAACCCATTCTATGGAACCTATATATCATCAATAATATTTGGATGGCACCATTATTTTGGCTGAAGCATCCATGCAAGAAGCAAGAAATATCAAAAAAATATGGTGATGTATGAACATGCCTCTGATCAAAAAATTAACTTTGATAAAATCTCTATGTATTTATTCAATACATTGTTGGCCAAAATAGCTAGAACAGTTTTCCTTTTAGGTTTTCAAATCAAGGATTTACCCTCTTCATATCTATGTATGCCTCTCTTTAGAAATCAACTCCCTATGGTTACATGGAATCCTTTGGTTGAGTTATTTCAAGAAATGCTTAAAGGATGGAAAGGCAAGTTCTTATATGGAAATGCAAACTCTTATCTCAAAAAGGCAAATTTTTACTTATCAAAAGTGTGTATTAGAGCCTCCTTGTATATATGCTTTCAATTTTTAATTTTCTAAGAGGAGTTGAGGATAAATTATCTAAAATTGAACATAATTTTCTTTGAACTAGAATGGAAGAAAGAAATAGAATCCATATTGTTGCTTGGAATAAAGTCTACTCCAAAAAAAGATACGGTGGGCTTGGACTAAGGAATTTGAAAAAGATGAATAAAGCAATAATTTAAAAGTTCATGTGGAGATTTATCAAGGCAAGCGCGGTTTGGTCTAAACTTATTCTTTCAATTATTTAGAAGGGAGGGAACCGACCACCATTCTTGTTGAAGATCATTTTGCTCATGGCTCAAATGTCTAGAACTTCATGATTTCAAATAAGGATTTGACTAAAATAGGGTCTAAATGGCACATCAAAAATGGCTCTAAGATCAATTTTTGTAAATATGCCTAGGTCTCAGATATTTCTCTTATTCAGAGTGACATAGGCTAGCAATTACAAGAAAATATTCAAAGCAAATATGTGTATAAAGTTTATGAGTATTGGCAGGAGTTGGAAGGAGATAAATGATAGAAACATTTGAATTTGGATAGCTTAAATTAGGATGATACATAGAGATTATCAAATCTGAATAATTTGTTGAGAAATGTCCATATACCTAAAATTAATAGAGATGATCAATTTTTTTGGAAGGACTTGTTCCATGGTCACTAGAAAATCAAATCAAGATATGATCTTCTTATACAAGAACCTAAAGGCAACTATAGTTGGGATATTCTATGGAACAAATGGCTAATTCCTAAAATAATTTTATTTCATTTGTGTGTGGTTTAAGACATAATTCTTATAGTTGATAACTTAATAAGGAGAGGGTGTATCTTAACCAACATATGTGTCCTCTATTAAAAGGATAATGAATTCAGATTTATTTTGATAGTGAGATACTCTTTCTCTTAGGAGATATGGAACTATTTTTCTAAAAAAATTAATGTCTACTAGGTACAAGTTGGTTCTCTAATATAATTTTGACAATCATAGGGGTGCCCCTTTCAAAATGCTCTACTGAATAAAATTTGGAAACTTGCATTGCTTCATATCATATGGGGAATTTGGGGAGAGTGCAACAATAGAATTTTTAGGGGGAAGAGAAGTAATAACAAAGTTATTTCCAAAATAATATTTTATAACATTTTGGAGAATTAAAATATTATTCCTATCAAAAAAGGAAAAAAATTATTCCCATATGAACAAGTTCTAGCCCACAATTGTCAAATTATTACTTATGAGCTAGAAAGCCAGATCCTAAAGAATAAATTAGGAAAATAGCGAAATGGAAACCACCACATTTGGGATAAATGAAGCTCAATTTTGATGGATCTTTGAAAGGGAATATAAGACTAGATGGAGGAGGTAGAATTATAATAGATAATCAAGGTAATTTGGTTGCATCACATGCTAGAGATATGGGAGTTAACTCTAACCACTATGCTAAAGCTCTTATGGATCTATGGGGGATCAAGTTGAGGAAACAACTGAGAGTTAAAAAACTCATAAGAGAGGGTGATTCTATAAATATTTTGAATTTTTTGTTTAAAAAATGTTATCAGTTGGCCCATTAAATAATATATAGAAGAAGCTATAGGTATTATGGACTCTTTGCAGCAAGTTAATATTCAACACTTTTGTATGAAAACAAACTCTATATTGGATTGGTTCTCCAAGGGTGTGACCTACTTATTTCAATCATCATGGATGGATTATGAAGATCTCCCTACGGATCTTATGCTAAAGATAAAATATAAAGGTTCTTCTAATGAACAAGGCCTTAGACATAATGAGGAAGCCTCTAATGATTAGATAAAACTAATATCAAGCATTTTGTTTTATCCAGGGTCTTATATTGGATTCGTTAATATTTTTGGGGATTCTTGAGAGTATTCTAGAATTACTGAAACATCTAATAGACTACCCAAATACCAAAAGCAACATAATTACCTCTTGACTCTGCTTTGTAAAATATAACGTCTAGATTAGGTGAAGGTTAGTTAACCTTTAGGTATGTAGTCCTTGGAATAGTATGGGATTACCTAACAAAATAGAAGCAAAAATACTATAAGTGAAAAATAATGAGATAATTTGGGAAAATTTTCAAGTGGGGTTTTTTTTAGGTTTTATAGAGAAGATAGATGGGCATTTTGATCATATTTATGAGTGCTTAAGAATATAGGACAATGATTATTAATGGAGTTACTTTATAAGTCATAAAGGAATTCATTTATCACATAATTGGTTTGTTTATATAGGAAAATAAAACCTACAAATCTACCATAGACTACAAAAGGGATAAAGAGATATTTCTGGAAGAAGGGGAACACCTAGAATTGATGCATAATGGGTTTGATAAATAATCACTTCTAAGGTTATTTTATGAGGTTATTTAGAATTTGATGTAATATGTAACCCTATAAGGTAGGTTTAAAATTGTAAGATTATCTCTATTTATGATGTTAAATTATTTAAGGAATGGAATCCCTTTCAGTTTACCTTTCTTCATTCTTCATTCACTTGAAGTTTCAATCCTAATGTTCAATAATGGTAATTATTAGGCACCAAGGCATGAAGGGGTTATTTAACTAATTAATAAATAATTTAAGGGTATGAACTAGACTAACCCATTTTTTTCTCAACCTCTAGTGAAATCTACAGAGGGTGCTCCTATTGACATCAAGAAAATAAAAAAAGTTTGGATTAAATATCCTAGGATCTCAAGTAGGGCTACTAAGGTAAATAATCCTATTAGTACTTTTGATAAAAAGTCCAATTTTTATGAGAAGAAAACATTTAATATGTAAAATAATATCAATAAATGCCTAATAAGTGCATTAAATTATTTAGTTGATATTCATGGGAAACATGGTAAGTAGGGTAAAGTAGGATGTTCAGTAGGAGATTATATTGATGTTGAAGAAGATAGAGATGTTCCTAGGGAGGGGAATAAGGATGAGGGGAAAGGTGATGTGTTGTCTCAAAATGAGATTTTTGGGGCTGAGAAAGAAATGACTAGAGATGATTCTAAATGAAAAGGTAAGAACACAATGGACAAGAAACATAAATATTTGAATGAGAATTTCAATAACCTTGTCAATTAACTTAAGGATAAGGAGAATGTTTATAAGATGGATAAATAATTAGATCTTCAAAAATCCATAATGCACTCATTCATGAGGGAAATTGGGACCTTAAAGGGAAGGTGAACTTTTTGCATCAAGAGAATATTAGATTGAACCAAATCTCTTCAGTTAAGGAGGATGAGAAAAAAATTTAGAGCCTTCAATTTAGGGTGGATATCTTAGATAAAAAGAATGAAAATATGAAAAATAATATAATAATCTTAGTCAATTACAAAAATTCAGCCATGTTTGAGGGGATTCATAATGTAGAGAACCTTAGATCTCATCTCAAGGAGTTATTTGAAACCAAGACATCTAGAAAAAGGAAAGGTAAGAATGGGAAACATAGTGGATTTTAGTATGTCATGGACACAAATAAATTATGGTTTAAAATTGATGTTAACCTTAAAAATATGAAAACCTACTAGGAGGATGTCTTAAGAAATTTATATTTGGAGTAGGATTTGGTTTCTCTATAGTTTCTCTTTGTTAATACTTCTATTGTATGTGGGCTATACTTGGGTTATATCTAGCCTTATTTTGTCTTAGTTCCTATTATGGTATGAGTATACTTTTGTTTCTATTTTGTTTGTACTTATCATAGGTTCTGGGGACCCTAGTTCAAAAAATATCCCTATTTAACCTTAATTAAAAAAACAAACATCAATGGTGACTCTGAATGTATTCATCTAGCTTTATCATCCTAGGTACTATTAGCACTCCAAGTTACACCCTTTGAAGGTGATAATTGAGTTTTATTCAAAATTAGGATAACATGAGATTGGTCTAAAGGCTATGGATAACCTATAATAAGATAAAAATTCTAGGTTATTTGTCTAGCATACTTGGTACATCAACTTAAGTTCTCTTCCTAAGACCTACTGATGTTGGGGTGGAAAGAGATAGAGTGAAACATGAAAATAAACCTTTTATAAGGATAGGGATGCACCAATATTCATTTTATCCTCTTTTGACCAATATTAAAACACATTATATGAATCAAATTCATGAATAATGATTAAATATTATTTTTTATGGAATCCTAAACATAGGTGTTTCATGTGGAGGTTATGTGGAAGATCTGTAACTTGAAGGTAAAGGAAAGAAGGCCTACTTGAGACACTATCAACTAGATCAATCTTCAATACAACTACCACATTCTAACACATAACATGACCTATATAGTATGTAAATATAGAAATCAAGTGAAGGATAGGACCCAAAAAAGAGAATGAACATCACACTTTATGAAATTCAATTAACCATAACACACATTAATCCTAACAAGGAAGTCTGCAAGCAATCCTTTCTTATTAATTCTCAAGGTTCAAAATAGTTTTCTACACCTATCTGAGGTATGAAAATAAAGGAATTAAGGCATGAATAAATATAAATTTTAGAAAGAGAGAGAAGGTAATATTTTTTTATAAATTAAATGAATATTCCATAATAGTCATAACCCACTCACATAACAATTACAAGAGCCCTCTAGACTCTTCCATGCATTGCTTGGGTTGACTAGTGCCTTATATGAGCACATTTGGGGTGTTGGAATATATTTTTAGAAATATTTGAATGATAAAGAGTATATTACTGACATAATTGGTCAATTCCATCTCCTCTCATCAGTTACCAAGCATTGAAAGAGGTCTAATTAGACTTTTTCTTTGAAGCATTAAGTAGCTTCTTTTTCCTGCATGTTAGCCATGTTCAAGAAACTATCAAAATAATTTATAATGACCATGGGTATGGATATTTTTTACTTTAATTGGAAGTTAAATAGGTTTTATGATGAATAAATAACTTCATAATGGCCTTGTATTCCCATGAGTTTCTCCATTTTGTTGGATAAATAGGCTTATGGATAAGTAGCCTAGTTGCTTGCTTATTCACTATTTGGAGAGTTATGAGAGATGAATAGGGCCTTAAAGATATGTAAGTGATATTTATTTACCATAAACAAACATTATATATCAATATATAGGCCTTTAAAATAGTTCACACTTTCAACCTTACTCCACTTAAGTGACTAGGTCACCTTTAATAGCTTATGTAGACTGGCTATTTGGTAAGGATTTGTAAAAGCATTTCCATATAGATTTTTTGATATATTATGATTTTATAGGGTGATAAAATTCTCAAAATATCCCCTCCATTCATTTTCAACCTTTTTCTAAGTCTTGTACTTCATCTCCTACATAAAACATTATAAACTTGCAATTTATGGAAGTGTCCATACACTATTTTGTATAGACTAGTACCATAGATGAAGCCTCATCTGAGTGGAATATATGACCCAAGTGTTTACCAAGTGATTCCAATTCATTTGGATGTATTTTTTTTTATAAAATATTCATAATCAGGTCCTTATTAGGGTTTTAGAGAGGTTTAAGAAAGTTTTAGACTCTTAGCAATGATCATAGAGGTTAGGGCCTTAATCTGTGAACCAATGCCATTAATATCTTATGAAAAAATCCCCCCACCTCTCTTAAAGTTATCATATCCCCATTAAATTTTTCCATATAATTGTGAGCTTGCCAACTTGACTCTTAGGTGGGAAATGAGCATTCTGAATAGTTTTAAGACACTTCGAGGACAAAATGACCAATTTTGGATTATCTGCTACAAACCAAAGTGACATACACATATAAAACACCCTAATGAACATTTACATGAATGTTTTAGATGTAATATGATCTCTTTTTTCCCTCTTCTCTAACTTTCAATCAACACTATCTTAAGGAAGGTGTTATATCAATAATTTTGAGTGCAGGGATTATGAGTTTTGACCCTAAGCTAAAGTTATGGAGAAATTATCCAATTTTATTAACATTCAAATAAATATTTAGGGACCTTAAATCATATCTATTAGTTTGATAAATCTATATACTTCTTTTTGTATACATACAGTCTCTCACATAGGCACCTAGGCTTGCTTGCAAGTATATATAAGGCATAAAAGTCCCTACATGTGCCAAAAAATAGGTGATATGAGTGCATACAGGAATTGGTAAGATAATTATGATTGTATCATAGTATAATTACCTCATTTTAATGTATTTTGAGGTGTATGTCCTTCATCATCTCTAATTAGGGCTTAGGAATTATTTTGGAGGTCCTCCATCTTAATGATGGTTCATACAGTTAAGACCTCCAAACCAAAAATTATTGTCATGAAATTATATTATACTAACCCATTCATCTCTCTTAAACATATTTTTGTCCCATGCAAATTTTGTGTGGATATATGAGCAAAATATGGTGTGCCTCAAGCTCTCTACTAGGTAGTTTATGCAAGTTACCTTATTAGCATTCATTCAAAGAGTTATGCTCATAAATCCCACTCAATCCTTTATGAATATTGAGTCTATATGGGTACCCAACTTCCAATAATATCTTTAGGCTTGGTTCTAGTTTTGGTGAAAGATACAAGTATTTGAAAGTGAAACTCAACATGGATGCTTAGAGTAGTAAATCTCAAGAGAGGACTAAAACCAAAATGATATATCTCACTACACTCCCTTACTTTAAATACATCCTCTAGGTTATAAAACACATTAATATACCTAAATTATTCCATTGAGTCTATCTAGAAGTTTGGATTTGCCTATGAAGTGATTATGGGGTCTTATGAGTTCATGGTGGCTTTAGGCCTTGAGGTGCTCAGACTGGGATTGGAGACTCAACTCATTTATAGATGCATATATAGATTATAAGTGTCATAAGCTCTTCCTCAATATATGTTCCATATTTTGAATATGATCTTATCTACTCAAATCATCTAGTTAACCTTCCTCTTTATTAAGCCTACCTTAGATATGATTATCTTGCACATGGGCTTGGATCAGTTGATTATGGTCCCCTAAAAAACATCTTTTATCTCTTATATGGGTGTGATCAGGCATCAAAAATCATATTTAAAATCCTAACCATATCTTTGAGGTTCATCTTTTTAGACTTTATCAACACACTTGTATGCATAGTCACACCACAGTTCATAACTTGAACAAGACAACTTCATTACTCAGAGGAACCATCATGTAAAATCATTAAAGGTTTGGATATGAATTCATCTCCTTAAAAATTCCATTTCATATTTTTTGGCACTCTCATTTGATCTATTCATGCATCTAGGTTGACTGACTAGGGTCTGTCGATTGTATATGATTGCATCATTTTGTTTAGTCACCTACTTAGGCCAACTTATTAGCCCTTCATTATTCTCGTGATTTGATTGCCAACCTAGTCTGAGTTTACCCCATTTACATGGTATACTTGACTTCATTTCAAGGAACTACATAGATTGTCAATAACATTGTAGGTAAGACTCATGTGTACTGACTATCAATAGGTTAGTTAAATAAACTCCTAAGTTAGAAGAGAGCCTTTATTTTCATACTTGAGCCTCTTATGTCTTTTATTGTGTTTGAGTCCATACCCTCAAGATAGACACCTACTTAGTCATATCCATTTATTATGCTCAAAGTGCATATGTATATGATGACTTTTAAGGACTTTACAAGTTTGATCTAAATTGTTTCCCTTAGGTGATGATTTGCTCTCTCAATAAGGTTAATAACTTTCACATGTCCACTTAATTATAGTTCTAATGGTGTTTGATTGAATTATAGGGTATTTAAACCATGTTTGTATGCATTGGACTTGAGTATAAGGTTGATACATGTGGATTATGATTAATAAGGTCACATGGAGCTTGGAACTAAGGGCCCATGATGAGGTAGGTTAATAGTGATAAGCTTATCAAATGATAGAGGCTCTTTAGGGGCTTGGATTGAAATATGAAATCACACCCAAAATGATCTATAGGGGACCTAAGGATATCTGCACATATACCTAATATATCATAACATTTTCAGGCCATTAATGAGGAATATATAGTGAGGAATGGAAACCTAAGACTTTATTAAAACATCAAACTCTACTTAAAAACATTAGTCTCTATAAAAAAAGACTGTCAAGGTGTTTGAGAACTAAATGGTGGATTTTTTGCCTATGAGGACTATGAAAAGTTCTAAATATCTTGAGATAAGGGCTTTTTGGTGTGATTACAATGATACTTTTCTATCCTTTACTATGTTTTGATAACCCCCAAGCCACCATCATATAACATACTACTTTTCCTTGCAATAAAACCCAAATATGAAGGAAATCTCACTTGGAAGCACCATTTTATAGGGTTAGAGATCCATCTAAGAATTCAAGTTTAACTAATAAGAATAATAACTTCAAGACACTATTATTTCACCTTCAAAGACTATTTACCCTTAGACATATGCACTGAATAATCTTTCTCACTATTGAAACCTTGCGTTGTAGATTGAATATAGTGGCATCTTAGGTGTTTCTCACTCTTATAGGTTCACATGTGTTAAACAGAGGTGGAGTATGCCATGGTATGTCTCTTCAATACTAGAGGAGACATGATAAACCACTAGTTTGATAAAACAAGCTAAAAATACATTGAAACCATTCCCTTGTTTTTCCTTATGTAGATGAAAATTGTAACCAAGATACTCAAATTCTTAGTGTTTATTCATAAAACATAAAAGACAAATCCTAAAAAAAATTCCCATGATTATAAGGTTATAAAGTTTGTTTTATTTTTCTAAGAGCTTAGACCCTCACCCTTTCTCTCATATGGATTGAGCATAAAATTGAAGTGTTCTCCATGTCTTTCAAAGACATTAATGGAGGAAGTGAACTAAATTTTAGCTCTTTAGAGATAAAACACATGTATCTATTCATCATATGCCTATGTTAAACTCCCCTTGTAGACCATTTACTCCATCTAATCAAATCCATACTATACAGATCCATATAATATTACAAACTCTTACAACCTAAAAATTATCTAGATTTTCTCATGTTTTAGATCACAAATAACCATTCTAAGGTAGGAGGAGTGAAAATAGGGGTCATAAATTATTTAAAAACCCCTGGTATGACTTGGGAAGTTGAAGGGACACATTTTCATACGTATTGGGCCCATTTAGTAGCAATTGAAGGTGTTGAATTATGAAAAGGACAATATTAGCATGTGAAACAATTTGGTTATGGCCTAATGGAATTCATGAAGGATTTTTAGGATGTGAATGGTGGTTTTAGTGGCCTTTTAAGGTCAAGTAGCATTACTTTAAGGTTAAATATTCCCTTTTTAGATTATATGAATGGATTTAAGATAAGGTTCCAAATGGATATCATTTCAACACTTATTATAAGATGTTTAAACATGATAAAGACTTAAATTAGGCTCCTATTTACCTATACCACTTCCATAAGACTTATTATCAAGCCACACCTAGTATATTCTCAACACACTAGATAGATTCATGATGAGTTATCAACTGCAACACTTAATTATATCCATCATTGCACTTTTGGACTGTTGAGACCACTTCAATGTTACTATGGACCTCAACACATGTATAAACATAAGGAGGACTCTTGAAAAAAGTTTAAATAATGAATAAAGATAATGATCATGGTATTTTCTTAGCAAGACAAAACACTCAACCTGTTACCCTTGACATGACAACTAGTGACCTCCTTTAAACTGCCTTGATTCTTCAAGATATATCAAGAAAGTGAAGTCTTAGGTGGATTATGGTACTCAAGACTTACGTTTAATCCTTTCTATGCTTGAGGGAAAAAAGTAGCCAAAATTTTTGGTGACTCTGAAGGTTTGACCTTCCTGCTAGTTAAGAGGACCTAATATCTCTTTGCTCATCACTCCTACTTAGGTGAAATATATTTTGACTACAATAATTAAACCTTGTAGACCTTGAGGAATAAAAAAACCCAAAAACACATTAAAAAATAATAAAAACAAAATACCACATAATAATAAGCAACAAGACAAGAAAAAAACTAACAAAAATGTGTTGCAACACTTGGAGGAAGGAAACTAAATATTATGTAAAAGAGATCTTTGTGCTTATAATAACAATACTCGAGGAACATCCCATTGAAAGGGATAAGGAGTTATTCACCACTAAAATTTTATAGTTATAATTAATTTCTCTCTTACAATGGGTAATGATAAATGGCCCAGTCTGAAGATTATCAAATTTTGAATGCTTACCTACCTTGGCATAGTCCTCATCCCACTTAAGTACAATGTCACCATGGTGGATGGTCTGTACAGAGGATCTAGTGTAAAATTAAATTTTTAATTGATCTTGGTTACAACACATGTAATTCATGACACCATCTCATCTTTTCCATCTCGTTCAACTCATTCATCCTCATTTTCATTGCATCACTTTCCATGAGTTCAAGTTGGTGTGCAAGTTCAAAGGCTCACAACACAATTGAAATAGGTAATCTTTTTTTTTTCTATAAATAAGGATATAAGGTTAGTTATAAATTGATTTATTGGTATTAATCATATCTTCACACAAGGTAGTCTTTAACTTGGTGTGCCACTCCCTTCAATTGTCTTCCATTGTCATTTTTATGATCCTAATCAAGTTCTTATTAGTGGAAGTTTCTAGTCCCTTTCCCTATGGATACTCGTTAGATTAATAGATAAGGTAAAAACCATGATTATTTTCCAAATTTATTACCTTTTCACTACTAAATTACAATGTATTGTATGATATAATGGTTGAAGGGACCCTAAACATAGTCACTAGGTTGTCAAATAACTCTAAAACTAAGTTCTCATTTGCCTCCTTGAGTGCATCTACCTCCACCAGCCTAGTAAAGTAATTATTATCTATAAAAACCCAATTATTTAAAAAAAATATGGGTAATGAATCATACCTATAAATTCTAATCCCCATTACATAAAGGGCTGCTAAACTTGAATGGGTTTTAGAGGTAAGAAACCTAGTCTTTGCTTTCTATTAAACATAGCACTTTTGGGACACCTATTAACCCAAGCATGGGAGTCCCTAAATAAATTTGGATAAAATATATTTATATTATTATATTTTATTCTCTTTTCTTGGATGAAAAGTGTCCTTCTATAGTCCCATCATGAAACTATTCTAAAAGTTTGTCAACTTGACTAGTCTCTACACATCTCAAAAGCATGCCACCAAGGTTCTTCCTAAAGATTACCCCATCAACCAAGATGTAAGGGATTAATTTTATTATAAATTAACTAATAATTGTCTTATATAACCTTATAATACATTATCCTATTTATAGTAATGTCACCATGTCTTGGGTCTAATTAGAAGGAGATATAGTTGCATTTACTTGTTGATCATCTTGGAATACCAAAACCACTTATTTCTCCTCCTTACCATCTAATTCAAGGCACTAAAATTATCCTCTCCCACTAATAAACTTATTAACATTCACATATATGTCATAATCTATGAACTTGGTCATCAAACTACCCTTCTTTTCACTTAAGTCTGTATTTAGGATGAAATCATTAATGCTAGGGTGAACTACCATGATAAATATCTTATTGTTATATACCATGTGTATAAAGTTCTTAAGTATTCTCATGAATTAAATAAAATGTTTTTTAAAAAATTAATACCTATCCTCCCACCATTATAATTATTTTGTAAATAAAGTTATGGGATACTCTAGGCCTTCACTATTTATTACATGAGCATAGCATAAACAATGTCACTTATAGAGAAGGCATACACGAAGAAATATTTTATAAAATTAGGGTTGAGGAGGGTTGGATATTTGGAAATGTCTTGATTTATGGCCTAAAAACTCTTACCTTCATTTTTCCATGATAACTCATTGTGTTTCTTGAGCATGTGATTTAGAGGCCTCACTAATTCTACAAATTTGGGTATGAGTCTTCTGATGAATTTGTTTTTGCCCAAGAAAATTTTCAATCCCTTATTATGTTTGGGAAGTGATAATTAAAGGATTTTATCTATTATTTTGAGGTTAATGTAGATTCCATATTTTGACACAACATGTCCTAGAAGTATGCCCCCATAGACATAAAATATACATTTTTGGGGTTCAAAGAGACTCCAAACTATCTACACATATCAAACACCAACCTCAAATATGTTAAGTGATCCATGGGATCCTTGGATAAAATAATGATTTCATTAAGGTAGATGATAACCATCTCATTTATTAGTCCTTAGAAGGCCACATCAATTTCCATTTGGAAGGTAGCCCCAGTATTAGACAGTGCAAAGGGCATCTTCTTGTATGTATAAGTTCCCCACTTGGTTGTGAAGGAAATTTTGTGTTGATCCTCCTCCCTAACTAATACATAATTATACATAGGGTATCCATCAGGTAAATAGAACATTTATGAACCTATAACTCTTGAAATAATTATATATTTAAATGGTAGAGCGTAGTGATCTCTTAGTGACACCTTGTTGAGATCTCTAAAGTCCACATAAAATGTTATCACCCCATTCTTCTTCCTCATAGGCAAAATATTTTCCACCCATAGTTAATTTTTTATTGGTAATATAATTTTGAATTCAATAATATTTATCAACTCCTTCCTCATAATAATCTCAATTTTGGGGTTTATTGGCCTTTGCTTTTGTCTCATAGGCTTAGCACTCTATTCCAAATATATGGTATGTTGAGATAAAATAGGGTCAAAACACTTAAAATCATTATATTAAAAAGAAAAAACATCTTAAAATTCTTGTCATAATGCTATGAAGGTTGCCTTCTCCTCTTTGGTATTCACCTTTCTTGCTTTGAGTAATTTATCTTTGAATATGAAAACTTTTTTATAGTGTTCCTCCTTAGTGGGAATGCTTGCCTTATCATTACTTAGCTGGTAATATTCATTGAATATGCTCTCTAATGTTACTAAGTCTTTAGGTATATTATTTTACCTCAATTAGACAATCTGGTCTCAATATTGATGTTACAATCTACCTTGATTCTTTGAGTAGAATTATGCCTCTTGTTTCAATAATCAAGAAATTTGATTATCACTCTCAAACACTTGACATCTCACCTCATTATTAAAGATTTAATGAATGAATAACACCTTGATTTGGGACTATTATTTGATATCCTTGACCCCATTTGGTATGTCATATTGTGCCTTAATGTATGCTAATTGGTCTGCATGTTGATTGGCCTCTCTAAGAATGGATCGATTGTCAAAATATCTGAAGTCCTCAAAGAGTACCAAACCTTGTGTTTGTTGGCATTTAAGAGTGTATTATTGACTAAACTTTGACCTCTTACCCACAACACCACTAAATCACTATCTCCCATAGCTTGTAGGAGTTTGACGCCTCTCTTTATTTCCCATTGTAGCCCATGGATGAGGGCGTCATATTCTATTATATTTTAGTTAAATATGAATTAAAATCTTAGGGTAGAATAATAATTATTCTTGTAAAGGGATAAAATCATAACATCTACCCCACTTATATTCTTGGATTTAGAACCATAAAAGAACAAGTTCCATACCCTTTCATGATCTTGGCTTTTGATAATGAGACCTTTTATGGTATCTCCTTCTTCATGCATTCAATAAAAATCCAAACATTCCTATTAAATAATTATATAAGGATCATAACCATGATTATATTCTCCCCATTCATCAAGGAATAAATATTATATGCCTTATATTTATTCAATGGGATCTTGATCATTGGGATGCTCATCCTAATCCAAAATAATGCAGCTGACATTTGATAAGTTGGGAATGTAGTGTTATTATTTAAAAATAGAGATAGGTTCAGACCTTATGGTAACCTTTGTCATATACCTGGTCCTTAAAACCATATATGACCAATTATAAGAGAGATAACCCCCTATTTTAGAAGTGAAGTCCCTAGATAATCATAAGGCAAAGTAGGGAGGGAGGTCAACTACTATCACATCTTGAGATATAGTATAATTAGGACAATCAACCAATATTATTTTTATTTCTTTAAGTAAATCTATTATATTGGTAGGAGACCCAGCCAACTATAAAAACACTTTTGTGTTTGGTTCATACTTTAGCACCAATTTATTAGCTATAGAACTAGGCATGAAAAAAGTGTTAGCCTCACTATCTATCATGTATTATATACTAAGGAATCACATATGATGATTGAGATATAAGGGAGGTGGTTTGACTACCTTAGGTGCTTCGAAATAATGAAGTTGATTAGAATTGGTGAGGACTTCACTTACCTTTTCTACTTGTTTGTCCAAGACATGGAGTTTGGAAAGATCTTCTTGAAGAAGGTTCTTTTTCCCTAGAATAAACAAGGTGTCCCACATAGGGATAGTAATGTTGGAATATTTAATTTTATCTAAAATTTTAATATGAGGTTTGGATGCTTTGGAATTCAACTTAGGAGCAAAAAAATTATTTATATCTTGTGTGAACTAAGGTATGAAAGGACCTCTATGATTCTGCCCTTTCCCATCTTATATTTTCTAAATTAATGGTGTCTTAGGATATGAATATTGAGTAGTAGTCACTTAAGGTGTTTGAAAAGGTTGAAAGGATTCCATTTCAAGTCATAAACTATCACAAAATACCCTTCTCTTATACCTTTTATGCAATGCAACTAAATTATCTACCTTGGATGCATTCTAACCTTGATATGATGCCACTTGATCAAAGGAGTATTCAACTTCTTGGAAGTTAAGAAAGGTGGTTTCAAAACTTTATTTACTACCAATTGATCTTTATTGACTTGGTGTCTCATCTTGAGTCATGAAGGGGGTGTCTCCATGTGTCATAGGAGGAACTTATTTGTGTTGTATAGGAGGTTGATTATCATGTGTTCGAAGAGATGGACCCTACTATATGAAAGTTGCTTGAAACACATCACCAATTAGGTATATTTACATATCATGTGGCTCCACCCATTTAATATGCCATTGACCATTTTGAGAATAATTATTCTAAGTTGGGATTAGGGATTTAGAACTTCTTGTAGAATTTGGATTGTATCTATTATAGGGCCTTGCTTGGGTAATTTATCATTGGCCTTATCAATTGAGTTTATAAGGAGGTATATTATATTGGTAGGGATGATAAGGGGATCGGTAGGGTGATTGATAAGGTATATGGGGTTTAATTTTATGCCCATCCAAGGCCACTATCTTTTTATTTTTGGCCTTGATTAACACTTCAATCTTTCCCAATCTATCAACTTGATTGCCATCTACTTGATCATGATTACTTGGGGGCTAGTAATAGAGTAATGGTAAGCATAGGGGGTAAAAATAATGGGAATAAAGGCATGATGGGTATAAGGGTGAGATTACCTACTTAAATTATATAATTTTTTTCCCTTATGGGTACCTCATAAGCTTTTGGTATAGTGCTTCCCCTCATAGATTGTATCATAACTGCCACATTAGAATTTAGAGCTCTTAAGTTGTACAAGAATGCACAGTTGGTGGTGGGATTGATGAATATGAGGATCATACCCTAGGTTTTTTTAAACCTATAGTTTAATATACCATAAATTCTTGGGGATATAGTTTAATTATGGTGAGTTTTTCCACCAAAGAGAGATAGTCACTCATATTATAAAATATTTTGCACAAATGTTCCTAAAAATCATCCTAGGTATTAATGGAAACCCCTATACCATTGGAGTGCCTTTCCCTTCAAGGATGTGGCCAATAATCTCAAAGATACATTTTATTGGGTCACATTATGGGCTAAACACAAATTGGCTATGTCCTAATATATTCTATAAGGGTGGTTGAGTTCTCACCTATGAAATAAGGAAGGCATTTAAGGGCAACAATAAGTATGACATCAGATTGATTGGGGTTTAAGTGGTTTTCACCATTTAAGGGCATAAAATCTTGCATTTTAGGCCTAAAAATTATATTTTTAGGGTATGTAATAGTTTTTTTTAGTAGAAATAGGGGATTTAGGGTGTGTAGGATCAAGATTAAACCTAGGATATATATTTCTCCTGACAATGTCCATTGACAACATAGCAAATTTAGTCTCCTTACCTTTTGAAGAACATCTTATGACCACCTTTTACATGTAACTTGACTATCAATATACCACTAAAGTAATCAAAGATTTATGATGTTTTCCAAGACTACCAATGCATGATCCAACTCACTTAAATATTGGTCCCAATAGACATATTAAAACTATTAGCACTCCAAACTGTACCCTTGGAAGGAGATAGTTTAGTTATCTTCAAGCTTGGGGTCACATGGGATTGGTCTAAAGGTTGTGGGTGACCTATAATAAGACCAAATATATAGGTTATGGGGTTATCTCCCTTGGTACATAAACTTAATATCTCTTCCTAAGACCTACTGATGTTGGGGTGAAAAGAGACAGAATGAAAACATGAAAATAAACCTATGCTAAGGATGGTGATACACCAATATTCATTTCATCCTCTCTTGACTGATCTTGAAACACACTTTGTGAATAAAATGAAAGGATAATGAATAATCAAGATTCTTGATGAACTAAAAAACATAAGTGTTTCATGTGGAGGCTATGTGTAAGGTCTACAACTTGAAGGCATTGGAAAGAAGGCCCACTTGAGACACTATCAACCAAATCACTCTTTAGTACAACTACCACATTTTAACACATCACATGACCTAGATAAGATGAAAATATAAATATTAGGTGAAGGAGAGGACCTAGAAAAGGGAATTAACATCACACTTTTTTTAATTCAACAAACCATAACACACTAATTATAACAAGTAAGTTTGCAACCAATCCTTTCTTATTGATTCTCAAGGTTTAAGATATAATTTTGTAGAGTTTTGCTACACCTAATTGAGGAAATAAAATAAATTCCTATATATATAAATTTGAGAAAGAGAGAGAATATAATATTGGCACATAAATGTGATGAGAAGGATGTAATGGTCATAACCCACTCACACAATAGTTATAATAGCCCTCCATGCTCCTCTATGCATTGCTTGGGTTGACTAGTGGGGGAATTGGAGTCTATTTTTATCAAGATTTGACCCCTAAAGAGTATATTAATTCCATACTTGTTCAACTCCATCTCCTCTCATCATTTACCAATAATTTAAATAGGTAAAATTAAGCTTCCTACTTGAAGCATCAAGTACCTACCTTTTCCTGTATGATAGCCATGTTCAAGAAACTAAAAAAAATACTTCATATTGACCATGGGTATGGATATTGATAACCTAAAGGGTAATTTAAAGAGGTGTTATGATGAATCATTGAATTCATAATGTCATTCTAAGCCCATGAGATTCTCTATTTTGTTGGCTAAGTATGCTTATGGACAAGTAGCATACCCTCTTGCTCATTCACTATTTGGAGAGTTATGAGAGTTGAACTAGACCTTAAAGATATCTAAGTGAGATTTATTTACACTTTAATAAACCTGATATATCAATATTTAGGCATTTCAAATAATTTACACTTGCAACCTTACTCCACTTAGGCTACTAGGTCACCTATACTAGATTCTGTAGACTAGCTATTTGGTAAGGATTTGTAGAAGCATTTACAAGTAGAGTTTATAATATTTTATAATATAAAAAGGTTTAAATTTTATCAAAATACCCCATCCATTTATTTAAAACATTTGACCAAGTCTTTTACTTCATCTCCTACTCAAAACCTTGTAAACATGTAGTTTATATAGGTGTCCATACACTATCCGTATAGACCAATACCACAACCAAGGCCTCCTCTAAATAGAATACATGAAAAAAGTTTTTACCAGGTGATTATAATACATTTGGATGAATTTTTTTATAAAATATTCCCAATCCATCCTTATTAGGGGTTTAGGGAGGTTTAAGATAATTTTAGACTCTTAACAATGATTCATAGAGGTCAGCACCTTAACCACTAAACCAATGCCACTAATCTCTTGATGAAAAATCCCCCACTTATTCTTAAGTGATTATCTTCCCATTAAATTACTCTGTATAGTTGTGAGCTTTCCAACTTGCCTCTTATGTGGTAAATGAGCATTCTAACCAATTCTAATACACTTCTAGTCCAAAATGACCAACTATGGATTCTCTCCTAAAAACTAAAGTGACTCACAAATATAAAAAAATACAATGAACATTTTTATGAAGGTTTTAGATGTCATCTAATCTCCTTTTTCCCTTTTCTCTAACTCTAAGCAAAACTATCTTAAGGAGGGTGCTAGATCAATATGTTTCACTAGAAGGTTTTTGATTTTTTTCCATAAGTTAATGTTATGGAGCACTTAACCATTGTTGTTAACATAAAAATCATCCCTGAGTTCTCTTAGAGCATCTCTATTAGTTTTATCTAGATATTTACTTGCTTTTGTATACATATAGTCTCTCACTTAGATACCTAAACCTGTGTACAAGTGCATATCTGGCATGTAATCCCCTACGCATGTAAAATAGTAGGTGATATAAGTGATTATGGGACTTGGAAATAAAATTAAGACTATTTAATATTCTAATTACCTCATTTGAATGAATTTCGAGGTGTATTTCCTTCATCGGGTTTGAGCTAGGATTTAGGAAGGGTTTTTGAGGTCCACCATCTTAACGATGGTTCATATAGTATGCATCTCAAAACCAAAACTTATTTTCATGAAATAATATTATAATTACCCCTTCATATCTCTTAAATAAATTTATGCCTGATGTAAATTATGTATGGAGATATGAGTAGAAGATATTGTGCCTTAAGCTCTCTACTAGGTAGTTTGTGCAATTTACCTTCTTAGAGTTCATTCATAGAGTTAAGACCCTAAATAACACTCAATAATTCATGTATATTAATTCCATAGGGGTAACTAACTTCCCATAATATTTTTGGGCATTTTTCCCTTTATGGTGAGAGATATAAGTGCAACTTAATATGCCTGCTTGGAGTAGTAGAGCTCAGGAGAGGAATAAAACCAAAATGAGATATATAATTTCACTTACCTAATATAAATACATTATATATGGTTTTAAACACATTCATGTACCACCATACTGCATTGAGTCTATTTGTAAGTTTTTATTTGACTCTAAAGTGGATATGGGGTCTTGTGGGTTCATGGTGGCTTTAGGGTTTGAGGTGCTCAGACTAGGCTTGGAGTCCCAAGTCATAATATATATTTTAAATGTCATATAATATTCATAAATATATGTTTTATCTTCTACATGTGCATTTATCTACTTAAATAATCTTGTTAACCTTCCTCTTTCTTAAGCCTACCTTGGATATCACTGTCTTATATATGGGCTTGGATTAGTTCATGTTGGTGCTTTTAAAAACATATTTTAGATATTATATGGGTGATATTATGGATAAAACAACATATTTTAAATATTAACCATATCCATAAGGTTCATCCATGCTAACTCTATTAACACACTTTTATCCATAGTCACACCATAATTCACATGTTTTGGGTTATAACTTAGACCAGATAGCTTCATTTCTTAAGGGCATGATCATGTAAAATCATGAAGGGTTTAAAAGTGAATTGATCTCTCCAATTATCTCCTTGCATATTCCCTTGGCACTATGATTTTATCTATTCATGCACTCTAGGTTGATTGAGTAGGGTCAGTTAGTTGTATATGTTTGCATCATTCTATTTGGTCACCTAATCAAACCATCTTATTAGCACTTTATGGTTATCATTACTTTATTTAAAACCTATTCTAAGTTTCCCCCCCTTTCCATGGTATACTTGTCTTCATTTCAATGTAAACATAGACTATCAATAGTACTATAGGTAATGAATCATGTGTATTGACTATCAATAAGTTAGTTTAATAGAACCCCGAGTTAAAAGAGAGCCTCTATTGTCATACTTGAAGTTCTTATGTTCTTCCTTAAGTTTGAGTCCATATCCTCAATACAAGCACCTACTTATTCATATCCCTATCTTATGCTCATGGCTCATCTACATATGATGACTTTGAAGGACTTTGTAAGGTGGATCTAGATTATTTCTTATAGGTGATGATTTGCTTTCTCAATAAGGTTAATAACTTGCATGGTTCCATTTACTTATAGTACCATTAGTGTTTTATAAAATTATAGGGTATTTATACCTTAGTTATATGCCTTGAAATTTATTAAAGGGTTCAGAGATATGGATGATGATTGATAAGGTCACATAGAGCTTGGAACATAGGGCCCATGATGAGGTTGGTTGACTATGATAAGGTTGTCAAATAGTAGAGTATCTTTGGGGGATTGTATTAAACTATGAAATCACACCCAAAATTATCTACATGGGCCTTAAGACTTTATAAACATATACATAATAGAGAATTGCATTTGTAGGCTGTTACTGATGCATAAACAGTAAGTAATGGAAAATTAAGACTTTCCAAAAATCTCAAACCATGATTAAAAAAAACCTTAGTATCTATAAAACGAGGCTGTGAAGGTGTTTGAGAGATAAATGGTGGTTTATTGGCCTATGAGGAGTATGATAAGGTCTAAATATATTTAGAGAAGGACATCTTTTTATGAGTACAACACTACTTTTCTTTCCTTTACTATTGTTTTGATAACCTCCAATCCACGATCACACAACATATTGCCTTTCCTTGCAGTGAAACCCAAGTCGTAAGGCAATCTCTCTTGGAAGCAAAAATTTAGAGGGTTAGAGGTCCTTTTGAGTATTAAATTTGAACTAAGGTGATGAATAAATTTAACACACTATTATTTCACCTTCAAACACCTTTTCACCCTCAGACATATGCACTAAATACTCTTTTTCACCATTGAAACCTTGATTATAGTCTATAAATTATGGAAACCTTATTATTTATCACTCTTATAAGTTCACATATGTGAAACAAATGTAGAGGATGCCATAAGATATCTCTATAAGACTGGAGGAGATATGAGAAACCACTAGTTTGATCACATATATGATCAATACATTGAAACTATTCCCCTTATTTCACCTTATGTAGATAAATATGGTAACCATGTTACTCAGCTTATTAGTGTTTGCTTATACAAAACATAAGACTAATCCTAGAAAAAAATTCCATGATTGGAAGGTCATCAAGTCTATTTCATTTGTGCAAGATCCTAGACCCTCACCCTTTCTCTCTTATATAGACTAAGCACAAAGCTGAAGTGCTCTTCATGTTTGCCAAAGATATTAGTGGAGGAAGTGACTAGTTTTTAATTCTTTGGGCCCTAAAACACTTATATTTATTTACCATATTCCTTTAGTTAACTCCCCTTATAGATCTCTAACTCTATTTGAGTAAATCCATATCCTCTGTGTGTGTGTGTGTGTGTGTGTGTGTGTATATATATATATAACCTTAAAAACTCTTGTAACCTATAAATTATCTTCATTTTCTCATGTTTTAGATCATAAATCACTATTGGTGGGTAGGAGGGAAAATATGGGTTAGGCACTATTTTAAAACTCATGGTACAACTTGGGAAGTTGAAGGGACATGGTTTCACACATGTGGGGACCATTTAGTGGCAATTAAAGGTGTTGACTTGTGTAAAGGACAATATTAGCATGTAAAATGGTTTGTTTATGGCCTAATATAATTCTTGAAGGATTTTAAGGATGTTAATGGTGGTTTTCGTGGCCTTTTAAGGTCAAGTAGCTTTTCATTAAGGTCAAGTATTCCCTATTTAGAAAATATACATGGATTTAAGATAAGGTTCCTAATGGATATCATTTCAAAACTTACTATGAGATCTTATAACATTATAAAGACTTAAATTAGGCTCCCATTTACCTATAACACATCTATAAAACTTATGATCAGACCATACCTTAAATATTCTCAACAAACTAGATAGATTCATGATGAGTTATCAGCTGAAACACTTAGTCATATCCACCATGGCACTTTTGGATTGTTGAAACCAATTCAAGGTCTAGTATGGACCTTCACACATGTATATACATATGGAATAATCTTGACACAAGTTTAAATTTTGAATAAATAAAACCACCATGGTATTTTCTTGGCATGAGAAAATACTAGACCTGTTGTCCTCAACATCACAACTAGTGACATCTTTTAAACTACCTTGATTAATCAAGAGATATGAGAAGAGTGAAGTATTAGCTACACTATCATACTAAATAATTAGGTTGAATCATTTATAGGCTTGAGGTTAGAAAGTATCAAAGATTTTTGGTGACTCTTAATGCTTGACCTGCCTATTCATCAAGAGGATCTAGGATCTCTTAGCCTAACACTCTTACTTAGGTGAAAAATATTTTAACTACACTACTAAAACCTTAAAAACCTTGAAGAATAAAAAAATCCAAAAATAGACATAAAAAATAATCAAAATAGCAAGGACACATATTTTCAAGCAACAAGATAGGCAAACAACTAGCACAAATGTGATACAACACCTAGAGGAAGGAAACTAGATACTATGTATAAGAGAGCTTTATGATTCTAATAAAAATTCTCAAGGAATATCCCATTGACATGGATAGGGAGTTCCTCACTACTCAACTTGGATATTTGGAATTTATTACTCTCTTTATAATTGGTAATGATATATGTCCCACTATAAATAATATCAACTTTTGAATGCTTACCTGGCTTGGCATGGTCCTCATCCTACTTAAGTACAATGTAGCCTTGTTGGAAGGTTTCTGAAAAGGATATATTGTTAAATGACCTTTATAATTTATCTTTGTTAGAGCACATGGCATGTATGGCACCATATCTTATCTCTTCCATCTCTCTCAACTCATTCATCCTCACTTCTATTACATCACTCTCCATGAGTTCAAAATGGTGTGAAAATTCCAAGGCTTGAAGCTCAAGTGAAATGGAAAATATTTATTTTTACATAAATAAATAGATAAGGTGAGTGACCAGTTAACTTATTAGGAGTAGTCCTATCTACCCAAAAGGTAGTCTTTAATTTGGTGTGCCACTCCCTTTGGTTATCCTCCATTATCATTTTTATGATCCTAATCAAGTTCTTATTGGTGGAATATACTAATCTATTTCATTGTGGGTCATAATTATATGCCATGATTAAGGTCCCACTCACTCACCTTTACACTATTGAAGGCCAATGCATTATCTGATATAATGTTGGAATGGATCACAAACCTAGTCATCAAGATTTCATAAAACTCTAAAATTGAGTTCTCATTTGCCTCCTTGAGTATAACTACCTCCACCCACCTAGTAAAGTAATTAGTAGCTTTAAAAAACAACTTATTTCCATAATTATATGGGGGTGAATCATAATTATAAATTTTAATCCCCATTTCATGAAGGGTTAGTCAACCTGAATGGGTTTTAGAGGCAAGGCAATTAGTCTTTACTTGTGAGTGAACATATCACATTTTTGACACATCCTAACCCAAACATGGGTATACTTGAATAAATTTATCCAAAAATAGACTAATTTTATGATATTTGATGTTGTGGTCTTGGATTCAACGTGTATTTCTATAGGCCCATCATGAAACTGTTCTAAAATATTATCAACTTGACTGGTCTTTACACATCTCAAATGCATCCCAATGAGGTCATTAGTGAAGATTAACACATAAAAAATATGTAAGGGATGGATTATAATATTAATTACCTCATCCTTTTCTTATATAATCCTATATTGAATTATTCTATTTGGAGAAACTTCACCATGTCTTGGGTCCTTCTAGAAGGAGATACAGTTGTAACTACTTGTTGATCATTTTGGACTACTAAAAACACTTATTTATCTTCCTTAACATCTACTAGAAATTGCTCACCTATTCCTCTCCCCCTGATAAACTTAGTAAACTTATCTTGTATTTCATACTCTATACACTTAGTCACCCAAGTCTCCCTTTTTTCACTTAATTTTATTAAGGATGAAATCCTTAATGCTAGGGTGAACTACCATGACAAATATCTTATTTTTAGACACCATCTGTCTAAACTTGTTGAGGCCTCACATGATTGAGATAACATGTCTTTAAAAAAATGTATACCTATTATTGTACCCTTCCAATGCTTAATTGAAGAAAGCTATGGGTTGCTCTAGGTCTTCACTATTTTGTTGCATGATCATAGAAAAATAGTGTCACTTGTAGAGAAGGCATACATGAATAAATCTTTTGTAAATTCTGGGTTGAGGATGTTTGGAGATTAAAAAAATGGCATTATGCATGGCCTAAAAAATCCTCTTACATTCCTTTGTCTATGATAACTCCTTGAGTTTCTTGATCATGTGAGTTAGAGGTCTCACTAATTCTATAAATCCAAGTATGAATCTTTTGATGAAGTTGATTTTGCCTAAGAAACTTTACAATCCATTTTTGTGTTTGGGTAGTGATAATGCAAGTATTTAAACTATTATTTTAGGGTCAATGGATAGGGAATATTTTGACACAAAATGTCCAAGAAGTATGCCCCCATGGACTAAAAAAATACAATTTTTTGGGTTCAAAGAAACTCCAAACTATCTTCACCTATCAAAAACCAACCTCAAATGTATCAAGTGATCCTTGGGATCCTTTTAGAACGTATTTATGTCATCATGATAGATGAGCACCATCTCATTTTTGATATCCTATAATGCCACATCCATTTCCCTTTAGAAGGTAGCCCCTGTATTGGATAGTCCAAAGGGCATCTTCTTATATGCATAAGTTACCCACCTAGTTGTGAAAGAATTTTTATGTTAATCCTCCTCCATCACTAATAATCAATTGTAAATAGAGTATACATCAAGAAAAGAGAATGATTTTGAACCTAAAAATCTTTAAAGAATCTGATCCATAGGTGCTAAACGGTAGTGATCTCTTAATGAAACCTTGTTAAGATCTCTAAAGTCCACACACAACCTTATCTCCACATTATTCTTCCTCATGGGTAAAATATTTTCCAAACAATAATAATTTTTAATCGATAAGATAATGTTATATTAAATAATATTTTTCAACTCCTTCCTTATAAGGATCTCAATTTTGGGTTTGATTAGTCTTTGATTTTATCTCACAAGCTTAGCACTCTCCTCCAAATCTATTGTATTATAAGCCAAACTACTGTCAAACCCATTAAAATAATGATATCCTTGATCAAATTTTTTTAAAATTCTAAACATAATTATATGAATGATGTTTTCTCCTCTTTGATATTCACCTTTCCTAGCTTGAGTAATTTGTCTTTGAGTATGATAATTTTTTCATAGCATTCCTTAGTGTAAATTATTACCTTATCCTTAATTTGATGTTCATATTAATTTAATATGATTTTTAATGTTACCAAGCCTTTAGGTATCTTATTTGTCCTCAATTAGATAATGTGGTCTCCATATTCATGTTGTAATCTACCTCGATTCTTTGAGCATAATTCTGCCTCATGCTGTAAGAAACAAGCAATTTGCTTAACACTCTCAAACATTTGCCAACTTAGCTCATTATTAGGAAATGAAGGAATATATACCACCTTTATTTGGGACTATTAATTGATATCCTTGGCCCCACTTGGTATGTCATATTGTGCCGTAATGGATCCTAAATGGTCTACATGTTGATTGGCCTCTTTAGGAATGGGGAAAAATGTCAAAATCCTGGAAGTTCTCCAAGAGGTCCCAAAAACTTTGTTTTTAGGCCTTCAAGAGTGGATTATTGAATTCACTCTGACCTCTCACCTGATTTACCACTAACTCACTATATCCCATAGCTTTCAAGAGTTTGATGACTCTTTTTCTTTCCCATTGTAGCCCATGGATGAGGGCATCATATTCTAATATATTGGAGGTGTAACTAAATTGAAATATTATGGTAAAATAATAGTTTTTATTGGAATGGGTGATAATCATAACACCTTAACCTTTTCCATTATTAGATCTAGAACCATCAAAGAATAAGTTTTATACCCCTTCATGTTCTTGGCTTGTTCTAGTGAGACTTGGTATGGTATTTCCTTCTTCATGCATGTAATACACACCCAAAATTGCCTCTTCAATACTTATATAAGGATCATAACCATGATTATCTATTACCCATTCATCAAGTAGAAAATATGATATGCCTTATGGTGGTTCAATGGGCTCTTGGTCATTGGGGTGTTCATCCTCATCCAAGATAGTGCAGTTAACATTTGATAAGTTGGGAAAGTAGGGTTATAAGTGGAAACTTGAGATAGTTTCAAAACTTATGGTAACCTTTATCCCATACCTAGTACTAAAAACCATACAAAACCAATTAGAAGAGAGATAACCACCTATTTGGGTAGTGAAGTCCCTAGATAAGCATATGGAAAAGTAGGGAGGGAGGTCAACTTATATCACATATTGAGATATAGTGCAATTAGGAAAAACAAACAATATGATGTTAAGGTTTTTAAGAACACCCATGGTCTTGGTAGGATACCCATCCAACTATATAACCCCTTTTTCACTTGTTTAATTTATTAGCTATAGATTTAGGCATGATAAAAGTGATAGACCCACCATATATCATGAAATTATGTACTAGGGAATCACCTATGATTAATGAGATATAGAAGGGAGGTGGGTTGACTAAATTGGGTGCTTGGGGATCATAAAGTTGATTATAATTGGTTAAGACTAAACTTACCTTTCCTAATTACTTATCCAAGACATGGAGTTTGGAAATATCTTATTGAAGAAAGTCCTTTTCCCCTAGAATAATAAAGGTGTCCCACATAAGAATAGTAATGTGGGCCTTATTAATTTGATATATAATTCTAAAATTATGGTTGGTAGCCTTGAACTATAACTTAAGAGTATAAATATTATTTGGATCTTGCATGAAATGAGGTATGAAAGGACCTCTATGATTATGCCCTTTCCCATCTTGCATTTTCTAATTTAATGGTGTCTTAGGAGATGAATATTGAGTAGTAGTCACTTTTAGTGTTTGAGAGTGTAGATAGGCTTCCATTTCAAGTCCTAAACCATCACTAACTACCCTTATCATATCCCTTGTATGGGTTACAACTGAATTGTCTACCTTATCTAAATTTTGACCTTAAATAGCTACCACTTGATCAAGATAGTGATCACCCTATTGGAAATTAACAAAGGTGATTTAAAAATGTTCTTTACTACCATTAATCCTTGTTGACTTGGCATCTCAGCTTGAGTCATGAAGGGGGTGTCTCCATGTGGCATATGAGGACCTTCATTATGTTTTACAAGAGGTTGATTATCATGTGTTAGAATAACTAGACCCTGGTACATGAAATATGATTAACACACATCACCACTTGGATCTATTGACATATCACATAGATTTCCCCCACTAAGTAGGACATTGACTCTCTTGAGCATAATTATTTTTATTTGGGACTCGAGCTCTAAAATTGATGATATAATTAAGGTTATAGCTATTATAGGGCTTTCTTTGGTAATTTGCACTTTTATTTATTGATTGGGATGATAGGGAGGTTTATTATACTAGTAGGAATAATAGATAGATTGGTTGGGTTATCGATAAGGTCTATGGGGTGGAATTTACTTTCTCTCTAAGGCCACTACCTTGTTGTTTTGGGCTTTGAGAAGCCCTTAAATCTTTCCCAATCTATCCACTTGATTGACATTTTATTGATCATGAATATTTGTCACTAATACTATATGAATGGTAGGCATATGGGGTTGATTTTTTAGAAATAAAGGCATGATGGATTTAGAGGTGAGCTTACCTTCTTAGATTAGACAATTTTTTACCCTTATGGCCACATCATAAACTTTTGGTAGATTGATTCCCCTCACAGATTATATCATGATTTTCATAATAGAATTTATATTTCTTAGGTATAATAATAATTCATAATTAGGGTAGGTTTGATGACTATGGGATCCTATTCTAGGTTTTTTGAAACCTATAGTTGAAATCTATCATAAATTCTTAGGGAATTATTTTAATTGTGGTGAATTTCTCCACCAAAGAGATATGGTCACTCATATCCTCAAAGTGTTTACACAAATGTTCCCTAAACTCATCTCGGTTATTAATAGATGTAGGTGTGAAACCCTTATAGCACTAGAGTGCCTTACCCTTCAAGAAAGTGGCCAATAATCTCAAAACTACATTTTCTTGGGTCAGACTATGGACTAAAAACAAATTGTCTATATCTACAATATGTTATATAGTAGAGAACATAAAATTTTGAATGAAAATCACACTTTATACAAGTTAACAAACCATAACACACACTAATTCTAACAAGGAAGTCTATAACTAATCCTTTCTTATTGATTATCAATGTTCAAGATTCAATTTTGGAGAGTTTCACTACACCCAGTTGAGGGATGAAAAAAATGGCCTTAAGGCCTAAATATTTATAATTGTGAAAAATAGAGATAATGGAATGTTATCATGTAAATGGGATGAATAGGCCATAATGATCATAAACTACTCACACACTAGTTACACTAGCCCTGCACAGTCGTCCATGTTTTGTTTGGGCTGACTAGTTCCTTAAATGAGTACATTTAAGGAGTTGGAGTCTATTTTTAAAAAGGTTTGACACATGAATAGTATATTCATTCCATACTTAATAAATTACCTCTCCTCTCATCAATTACCAATCATTTAAAGATGTCTAATTAGGTTTCCTCCTTGAAGCATTAAGTAGCTACCTTTTCCTGCATGTTAGCCATGTTCAATTAACTAATAAAATGCTTCATAATGACCATGGTTATAGAGATTTATCCCATAAATGGGAATTTATAGAGGTTTTATGGTGAATAATTAACTTCTTAATGGCCTTTTATGTCCATGATCTTCTCAATTTTGTTGGCTAAGTAGGTTTATAGAAAAGTAGCCTATTATCTTGATCATTCACTATTTGGAGAGTTATGATAGCTTAATCAGACCTTCAATTTGTATTAGTGAGATTTATTTACTCCTTAACCAACCTTATGTATCAATATGTAGGCCTTGAAAATAGTTCACACTTTCAACCTTACTCCACTTAGGTGACTAGGTCTTCTCTACTAACTTCTATAGATTAGCTATTTGGTAAGTACATATGGAATCATTTATAGGCAAATTTTTAGAAATTTTATGATATAATAAGGTGAAAAAAGTATCAAACTACCCCTCTATTTATTATCATCCTTTGACCAAGTCTTTCACTTCATCTCTAACTCAAAACCTTGTAAACTTGTAGTTTCTATAGGCGTCTATACACTGTTCATATAGACTATTACCATAGTTGAGGCCTCCTCTTAGTGGAATATATGACCCAAGTTATTACCAATTTATTCCAATGCATTTGGATGCATATTTTATAAAATATTCCCTATTGGGTCCTTATTAGGGTTTTTGGTAGGATTAAGAGAATTTTGGACTCTTAAAAATGATTCATAGATGTCAGGGCTTTAACCTTTGAACCAATTCCACTAATCTCTTGTGGATAAATACCCTCACCTATCCTAAAGTTATCATCTCCCCAGGTACCATATCCATATAATTGTGAGCTTTCCAACATGCCTCTTAGGTGGGAAATGAACATTTTAAGTAGTTATAGGACACTTCCAAGACAAAATGACCAATTGTGGCTTCTTTATTGCAAACCAAAGTGACTCACACATCTAAAAAAAACCTGATGA
Source organism: Torreya grandis (assembly GCA_037957365.1). Taxonomy (NCBI): domain Eukaryota; kingdom Viridiplantae; phylum Streptophyta; class Pinopsida; order Cupressales; family Taxaceae; genus Torreya; species Torreya grandis. Next base: position 627,156 of record JARHVA010007255.1, on the reverse strand, counting down.
ACATTTAAATAAAGGCTTGATATGTCATTTTATCTCATTTCCCCCTCTCCTCTAACTTCCAAGAAACATTTTCTTAAGGAAGGTGCTAGATCAATAGGTTTGAGTGTAGGGTTTTTGAGTTTTGAACTTAAGATGAAGTTATGGAACACTTATCCACTATTATTAACATGAAAATAACCCATAAGGTCCCTTAGATTATATATATTATTTTGATCAAGTTATTTACTTCCTTTTGTATATATACGGTCTCTCATTTAGGAACCTAGCCCTCCTTAAAAGATCATATCAGACATGGAAGCCCTTGTATATGAAAAAAATTAGGTGATATGAGTGATTAAGAGACCTAAGAATACCATTAGGATTATTTCATAGTCTGCTTAATTCATTTAGAGGTGTATTTCCTTCATTGGTTCCTATATAGGGTTTAGGAAGGGTTTTAGAGGTCCACCATATTAATGATGGTTCATATAGTATGGACCTCCAAACCAAAGTTTATTATCATGAAATTATAGTATAATGACCCATTAATATCTCATAAAAATCTTTGGTTTCCATTACAATTGTGTTTGGATATATGAGTAGAAGATGGTTTGCCTCGAGTTGTCTATGAGCCAGTTTGTGTAGGTTACTTTATTAGAATTCATTCATTTGTTAGAATCCTAAATTTCACCCACTCCTTCATTGATATTGATTAAATAGGGTTACCAAATTCACATAATATCCATAGGAATAGGTCTCATTGTGGTGAGAGATACAAGTGTTTGAAAGTGTAACTCAACATGGCTTTTCATACTAGTAAAGCTCAAGAGAGGGATAAAATTAAAATGAGTTATCTCATTTCACTCAATTGAATCAAAAAAATTATCCAAGGTCTAAAACACCTTCATATACCCACACACTACATTGATTCTATCTATAATATTAGATTTTACTTTGAAGTAGATATGGGGTCTTATGGGTTCATGGTGGCTTTAGGCCTTGAGGTGATTATAGTTGGATTGGAGGCTCAACTCATATATATGCCTCTGTAACTTCCAAGTGTCATAAAATATTACTAAATATATGTTACATATTATGAATATGATCTTATCTACTCAGACATCTTGTTAACCTTCCTCTCTCTTAATCTTACCTTAATAATCATTATCTTGTATATGGGATTGGATTAGTTGATGTTGGTTCCTTGAGAAACCTATTTTATCTCTTATAAGAGTGTGATAAAAAATAAAAAATCATATTTAAAATCCTAACCATATACCTAAGGTTCATCCTTTCAAACTTTATCAACACACTTGCATGCATACTCAGACCATAGTTTACATGTTCTGGGTCTACAACTCAGATCAGATAGCTTCATTGATCAAGGGCACCATCATGTAAAATAATGAAAGGTTTGGACATGAATTCATCTCCCTAATAATCCCATTTAATATGTCCTTGGAACTATCATTTTATCAAGTCATGAACTCTAGGTTGACTGAGTAGGGTCATTTAGTTGTATATGATTACATCATTCTATTTAGTCACTTGATCAGACCACCTTATCAACCCTTCATGATTCTCATGATTTGAATGTCAACCTAGTCTGATTTTCACCCCTTGCCATGGTATATTTGGATTCATATAAATGTAATACATATACTATCATTAGTATTGTAGGTTATAAATCATGTGCATTAACTATCAATATGTCATTTGAATAGACCCCTAAGTTATAAGAGAGCCTCTATTTACATACTTGAGGTTCTTATGTCCTTTATTATGTTTGATTCCATACCCTAAAAATAGACACTTGATTATTCATAGCCCTTCTTTATGCTAAAATTTCATAATTATATGATGACTTTGAATGGCTTTGCAATGTGGATCTAAATTATTTTTTATATGTGATGATTTTCTCTCTCAATAGGGTTAATAACTTGCATAGGTCCATTTCCTTCTAGTACCAATGGTGTTTGATAGAATTATAGGGTATTTACACCTTGTTTATATTCCTTAGACTTTAGTAGTGTGTTTATACCTATGGATGATGATTGATAAGGTCACAAGGAGCTTGGAATTCAATGCCTATAGTGAGGTAGGTTGGCAGTGATAAGGTTGTCAAATGGTAAAGGCTCTTTAGGGACTTAGATTGAACTATGAAATCACACCCAAAATGATCTACAGGGAACCTAAGCATCTATACATATATACCTAACATATCATAACATTTGGAATCCATCAATGAGTCATATATATAGTGAGGAATGGAAACCTAGAACTTTTTGAAAACCTCAAACTCTGATAAAAAACCTTAGTCTTTACAAAACAATACTATGAAGGTTTTTGAGAGATATATGGTGATTTATTTTCCTCTGAGGACTATAATAAGGTTTGAATATCTTGAGATAAGGTAATTTTTTTATGAGCACAAGACTACTTTGTTATCCTTTACTATGTTTTGATAACCTCCAAGCCACCATTATACAATATATTGTCATTCCTTGTAATGAAACATAAATTTGAAGGCAATATCACTTGGAAGAACCATTTTAGAGGGTTGGAGATCCATCTGAGCTTTCAAGATGAACTAAGGAGATGAATAACTTCAAGACACCATTATTTCACCCTCAAACATTTTTTACCCTCAGATATATGCACTAAATACTCTTTCTCAACATTAAAACCTTGATTTGCATTCTCTAAATAGTGGTAGCCTATGTATTTCTCACACTTATAGGTTCACACATGTTAAATAGAGGTGGAGGATGACATGGGATGTCTCTATAGGACTAGAAGAGACATGAAAAACCACTAGTTTGATCAAATAAATTAAAAATACATTGAGACCATTCCCCTTCTTTTGCCCTATGTAGATGAAAATGGTAACCAGGCTACTCAATTTCTTAGTGTTTATTATCACAACATAAAAGGTTAATTATAAAACAAATTCTGATCATTGGAAGGTCATAAAGTCTATTCTATTTAGAAAATATCCTAGACCCTCACCCTCTCTCCTATATAGACTGAGCACAAACCTAAATTGATTTCCATGTCTACCAAATAGTTTGGTGGAGGAAGTGAACCAGGTTTTGGCTCTTTAGGTACTAAAACACTTGGATTTATTCATCATATGCCTATGTTAAACTCCCCTTGCATACACAAAAATCCATCTAAGTAAATATGTACTTTACATATTCATACAACCTTAAAAATTCCTAAAACTTGGAAGTTCTCTACATTTTCTAATGTTTTAAATCACAAATCACCATCAGTGGGTAGGATGCTAGAAAATAGGGGTAAAACACTATTTGAAAACTCATGGTATGACTTGAGAAGTTGAAGGGACACATTTTCATAGATATGGGGCCCATTTAGTGGTAATTTAAGGTGTTGAATTATGAAAAGGAAAATATTAGTATATAAAATGGTTTGGTTATGGCTTAGTGTAGTTCATGAATGCTTTTGAGGATGTGAATGGCGGTTTTATTGGCATTTTTGACCTATGTTAAGGTCAAATATTCCATTTAAAAAAAAATACATGGCTTTAAGATAAGGTTCCAAATGGATATCATTTCAACACTTATTATAAAATATTAGAACATACTAAATATTTTATTTAGGCTCCAATTTATCTATACCAGATACATAAAAGTTATGATCAAGCCATACCTTGCATATTCTCAAGACACTAGATAGATTCATGATGAATTAGTAGCTACAACACTTAATCATTATACCATTTCACATTTGGACTATTGAGACCACTTCAAAGTCTATTATGGAACTTCACACATGTCTAAAAATAAGGATGATTTTTGACACAAGTTGAAATAGGGAATAAAGATAACCACCATGGTATTTTATTAGCATGACAAAACACTAGGCATATTATCCTTGACATAAAATCCAGTTAGCTCCTTTGAATTACCTTGATTTATCAATAAATATGTGAAGAGAGAAGTCTTAGGTGGACTAGGGTACTTAGGACTTAGGTTGAATCCTCTCTAGGCATGATGGAAGAAATTAACCAACAAGTACCATTTTAAGCAAGCAATCTTTAATTTATGCCTTTCTCATGAAGTCTCATGGTTGATTTTGATGTTGATTTTTGTTTCACATAATTTTATGAGCTATAACAAACTCAGGATAATCCTTGTCAGTAGTTTATGTTCCATTATCATTAATATGTTGATTCTTATTAACCTTGTTATCAGCAGTATTACCCTCCTTTACCTCAATAATCTCACCAAAATAATTCAACTCTTTGGAAATATTTTCATCCCTCTAATACACCTTGTCAAGATTATGCTACCCCTAGCCAACATAGCCACATTTCAAATCAGTCTATCTTAAATTTCAAGGAAAATATCTTGGGCTATGAAAGGTATATGGTAGAGATAAAAATTTAAATGGAGTATGGTCAGAGTATTCCTATGGAAAGTCATGAGATAATTTAAATTTATTCATAAGACTTTCCCATTTTTGAAACCAATTCAAAAGAGCATTCAAATTATGAATGAATTCTTTGGGGAGAAATATGAAAGCCAAAAAAATTAAAAGTTTGAGGGATTCATTAGTGAATATAGGGAAGAGAGAGATAAGCACATTGATCATGAGAGCTCAAAACTAGTTTGTGAAGATGAGTAGCCCCTCCTTGAGAAAATATTTAAGTTGTAGTTGAAGATCATTCCCAAGAAGGATATGAAGAGGATAATTTAAATGTATCTAAGGAATAATTAATAATTGAAACACCCCTTAGTGTAGATGGATGAAAATTAGTATCTAAAGTTGAAGAGAAAGGTGACTTTAATGGAGTACAAGTTAATCAAGTGATAGTAGACATTGAGAGTGATGGTATTTCCCAATTTAGACAAGGTGTTGATAAAATTATTATAGTAGAATAAGAATCTCCTAAATATATATTATAGGTGGAAAAAAATTATTTTGAGTCCAAAGAGCATGATCAAATAGGTAAAAACACTAACTACTTCTCAAACTATGTTGTGACTACCTCGATATCATCTCCTATCAAGATTGAATACAGTCTAAGTGAACTAGAACTAGGTGAAGTTAAATTAGAGGACTTAATTGAAGTTATAAGAGTAGGTCATACTATTATAGATAAATTTTAGGGTCTAATTTATATTGAATAAGGTAGTTTTGTCAAGCAAGGCACTAATAAAGAGGAAGGCAATAATCTAAGCTTGACACTCCAAGAGGCTACTTGATTTGAAGATGACTTGTTTGATGTTCTTAATGAAGTTTATCAACTTCTCAATCCAATTTCATGTACTTATTCATTATTGAAAATAAAAATTTAGATTCATTATCCTAAATATCTCAAGAAGTAAGATACACTTCTTCTTAAATCCAACATTACAATCATGCCACAAGATCCATCTAATATTGTTCATCTTTATTATGAGTAGCCTTTTGATGAGATATAAATGATATTTTTTGTGCCAAGTAGCCAAGTTTGGAATGAGTATTATTTGGTCTTTGATTCATATAAGAATGAAGGTTTGATTGATAATCAAGAAGGTTATGAGTATGATAACATATTAGAATATATGTGGAAGTTCTCACTCTATGAGAAATACCTGATTAGAATTCATTCATCATGTGATAATAAAATTTCATGGGATCATGGAAATCTCAAGATATTCCCATTTAATATTGGAGGATAAGGGTGTGTTGAGGTCAATTGTGTGTAAAGGTTTATTGTATTTTTATACCAAAGTACTTGTTATCACAAGTGTTGGCTTGTTTTGTCTTGTTGTGTCTATTATATTTTATGTGTTGTGTGTTGGGAGGTATTTTTAATTTGTTGTATTGTTTAATAAATTATTGTGTCCAAATTTAAAGTCAAATGACTCAATAATCTAAAGGATGGAGAAGATAATTAGTCTAATTTTCTTAGCAAGCAAGCATCTCTAAGAAAGCATCTCCAAAGATGTTAGCCAAATTTTGGATATCATTAGAGAGGTTCACAAAAAACATGACTTGTAATTTTTTGTAACTTTTTTCATAGTAATTTTATTCCATTTTAGGTATTCAAATGGTATTTTTTAGGTCTTATTAGCATAATTTAAAGTTGTTTTGACAATTTTAAGGTAATGATCCTTCTTAGTCTTGTACTAATATAACCAAACCATGATATGAGAAAGGTGGATTCAAAAAGTGTAAAAGTTTAATAAGTTTTTATAAATATATATAAACCTTTTAACACCTTACATTAACATTTTATACATTTTTGGAGAAGTTAATGTTGTTTTGTAAAATTTAAGGTAAATGTCACGCAAGAGAAAGGTGTATGTGGCCAAGTCCAATACATGTCAAAAATAAAAAAGATTAAAATTCCATACAAAAACACTTGAAAAATATTATGAAGGAGATATATAAAGTGTATTTATGTCAAAATTTTATTACAAGTCAGATCATATTTAGTTTTTGTAGGTTCAATGTATAAAGATCAAATCAATCTTTTGTAGGAAGTTAAATGCACTTATATAAGGTTATATAGCTCATATTAAATTAATTTTTTTAAAGGAATATCTCCACATTCCTCAAATCATTTCCATTAATATCAATATTTTACAGGTCCTAAAAAACCAAAAATTGCATCAAAATCTCCATTGGTTCTTTAGCAAGCTTGTGAAGACCAATTTCACATGCTTGGTATTGATAAAGGAGAGAGAGTGGTAACATAAAAATATGGGTAGAGTAATTAGGTATAATATAATTTATATTTGTGTAATTATTTATTATATTATTTACCTCTCCATTATGAACAATTTTTAAGACCCTAGGGTACTCTTAAGCCCTATCTAAACCCTATAGGCTCAGTTTTGGGCATTTTCAATGAAAATGTGAAGTTTTTGGTGATGAAGGAGGGTTTTAAAAGTATTTTAAAGCCTTATATAATCCTTTAAATATATATTAAATAATATTCATGGTTGCGTATGTCATAAATGAGAAGCAACTTTCAAGAATAATGAGTTTGCAGGTTCAAACTAAGAGGGTTTTATGTCTCCACTAGGGTTCAAGTCCATATGAAGAGTATGGTTAAGTTATAATACCATATAAATAATTATTTTTAATATTTTAGACCCATAAATAAACCTTTAAATGACATGAATTTCTAGGCTTGCATAAGTCTATTATCCCAAGGCTCATTTCATAAGATTGCATACGTAGGCTCTAAGTTGTCATCATTTACACTATGACCAAGTGTCTTAAGGAAATATATGTTGATATTCAAGATGTGTGACACATTATTAATAGATAATTAAATCACTCATGAAGATATATTGGTAAAATAACCATTACAACCACCTCAAGCAATGTGTTGAAGGACTATGTATATCTCTCCAAATAGAAATTTGAGTTGAAAAGGTCCAACCTTGTATGGTGTCAGTGATGTATCACGGCCATAAAATCATGAAATTTTTTATGATATATTGGATTATTATTAGGTTCAATATGATTAATATATATATCAAAAAGGCTTCATGTAATGAAAATGCATACCTACAAGCTTTGCATACATGTAGGTCTCTTTTTCATATGAAATGAATCTTGCTTGGAGTTTGAAGTTAAAGTGTTTAATGAAAGGTGTAAATCATGAGTACACACTATGGATATATTTTAAATTTATATGGAAGACAAACTATGAGTTTAAGATATGTTTTGATCTCTAACAAATCTTAGACCCTTACAAACCTAATGAAAGTTCAAAAATTACTAAGTAAGCTTGAAAGACTCCCAAACATTACTCAAATATCCATTGAAAATTTTCATGGTGAAAAAATATCCTAGGGTCAATTATAAAGGCCTATTACCTCAATGTTTTAGGCATTAGTTCTTAGGTCAATGACCTCATCTCTATGAATAATCCTTAAGAGTGTAAGACATTCACGGGCAACCAAGAGACTAAATGGGACCTAACAAGAGAAATACTATGTTTAAACACATAAAATTGATGGGAGAGACTTCCAAATCCATTGTATGATCTCTATAACTCTCTCACACACATTATTGAGCATACTTTTGGAATGTGTGAAGGCAAAACTATATGGAATTGATCATGAAAGCATGGTTGTAAGTCTATTTATGAGTATGTAAGGTAGGTAAATGACTCAAAATTAGGTGTAAAGGATTTTAAATCCTTTGTATAGGTTCCATATTCAAATACACACTTTTTAAGGACTTGTAACAGGCTATGTGAGCCATTCAAGCTATTACTTTGGTCCCAAAAGGTGAATGTGCCACTATGTGCATCAAGAAGCTTAGTTACAAACCTATCAAGTACTCTTAGAGAGCTTATTTTCATTATTTTGAGTTTTCCTATGATGGTATAGGCCTAAATAGACAATTATGAAGCATTTGAACCTATAATTTATTGAAAAACCACTCCAGTTACCTCTCAAGCCTGAACAAGCACCTAGTTTAGGGTTTTGGCCATTTCTTAGTTCACCTATATGTACATGGTTATAGACCATCAAATTTGACTTGGATATTTCTCAGGAGTTACATAAAATGATTAAAAAATTTATATAAAATTTCCCATTTTTTAGCATTAATTAGATCAAAATACTAGTTTTTAGGCTTAGAGACCTAATTGAGGGCTAATTGGAGAGAGAAATAAGTGTAGTAATTATACCTAGAGTTAGTGTCTAATCATGAATTTTTTTATAGTGATGTAATAGACTAAAAATTAAAAAAATACATGTTTTTTCATGAGCCTTTGTATATTGTTCTACATAAGGAGCTTTATCTATTTTGAGGGTTACATGGAGGCAAGTATAGGCTTTGGGTGTGAAGTGGAGTATTAGAGAGTGTTTGAGGTATCCAATATATTTGATAATTTTTTTTAAGATTAATATGGGACTTTCATGGAGATATATTTCATTCATTAAGATAAAATAAAGATTTGAGGTTTTTGAGGCAAAGAGAGGTATACTGAGACAAATGGGTTTCAAGAGAACTAAAAAGATATGACGACTAATATAATGCCAATATAATAAGGTTATAAAACTAATGAAAGGTGTAAAGAATAAGGGAAGATGTTAAATAAAAGTAAACTTGATTATAAAATATGACACTTGACACTTTCCAATCCAATAGGAGGGAATTTTGAAGAAGAAACAAGATGTGTAAGTATAGAGAGAAAATCCTATGCCATTTCCAAGATGAAACATCATATAAAAGGAAAAACATGTAATTTAAGACCTTATGAGACTATCATATAACCTCATTATTTATTTTTAATATTTTCATGAGTAATTGACACTTTTCAATAACTCTCTTCTAATCCCATTCTCTCTCTCCTCTCATTCTCTATATATTTAACCTTGTTTGGCTTTGTAAGGATCTTCCACTTGGGTATGGAAAATCCTTGACCATTTGTATGCATTTAATAAATGAAATACTATTGGTTTTACCTCCTTATATGATGGTTCTTAGTGTGTGTATATGGATGGTTGATCTTGTCAAGTGATTTTATTAGTCTTCCTTGGCATGTCATATTTGAACACATATGTAGTTTTAAATCTTCTTTTTAGGTCATGTTAAGTTTGCAAGTAAAGCGTGAGGTTTGATTTAGTTTTTATAATCATTAGTATTATTATATAAAATCTTGATTATTCCTCATAGTCTAAACATAGATCATGGCCTCCACATTGAAATGTTGATGAGAGAGATTCAAATTAGTAGTAGTGTATATTAAGATTAGTCTCATGGTCTACATGTGCACATGTAGTTGGTTGGTAATGATCAGATGAATTGGTGTATCACCCCCTTAGCTTTATTTCATGTTATTTCTTCCTCTTTTCCTCTCCAAGTTAGTTTTGGATCCTAATTAATACATCAAATAGATCTATCCATATAATCTAAAGTTTTGGTCCACCTAAAGGTCACCCATAACCTAGGTAGAATCCCATTACATAACAAAAGTTGAGAGGTCTTAAATAACCCTCTCAAGGTGAAAATTTGAGATATAATAGTACTTACAATAATTTATTCTTTAACTCTACATTTTGGATAGGTTGAAATATTACATCTGTAGGATAAGTTGGAGGACTCCCAACTATCTCCTCAGTATGAGATATCCTAGATGGAACATCTTCCTGATGTGTTTCGTCTTCCACCTGAGGAGGGCATCCATGAATGATTTTAGAAAGCCATTTCTATTTTTCAATAATTTTATCATCCTCTCTAGTGATAATATGATCATATTGGATTTTTTGTACCACAATCATTGACATATTATCTCTATTTATCTTGATAGTAACTTTAGAGTAATATTAAACATTCATAAAAAAAATTGTCATGATCATAGGCTTGATTCCCATAGTTAATTATTATTTTATTCTCATACTTCCTAATATGTGTAATGACATTCCCTCTAGGATACCAATGTTTAAAAATTACCACTTGTAACTCATAATGTATAATAATCCTCCCTATACTTTATAGTTTTGGCACCTTGTGTATTGGATTCTACCAATATTAAGAGGGATTAGATGGAAGGCTACTTGTTTTTCCATATTCAAATAAATATCAATACTATCTACTAATTGAGTAGTAATTTAATACTCAATAACCTTATTAGGAGTGTATTTTTGTTCCCTCAATTCTAATTATTATATGCTCAAGGTATATCCAATAATCACCCATCTTCTAAATGGTCTTTTTCATTATGTATGACATAATGGGAATATTATTTCCATATATATCTTGATAAATTATGGGTTAAAAGGTCATATTTATCCTTTTCATATGCATCCTAAATTTGTGCACATGAAGAATATTTAGTTCATCACATACCTAGTTTTGAGGGTATGTAGTGGATGTTTCTTAAGCTTGATCATGGGATGCATGCATAGTTACATTTATTTCATCCACCATGTAGGACATCATATAAAAAAATTCATCAGGGGATATCCTAAGATTTGTGACTTTCAAAATAAGATTGGAGCTTGTGATTACCCCTAGGGATAGAATTTGTTAGAAGTCAAAATTATATACAACAAAGGGACCCAAACTTCATTGTCATAAGTGATAGTTGAAAAACTATATATCCTATTCAAAAGGGACATGGAAATATTGAGCCCTACCTTGAATACTACTATATGAATGGTAGAATTATGGCCTTGGAATGTGAAGTTTCTTTGTTTACCAACCCATACCCGTAACTTGCTAATGACATTATGTTTTTGAATTCATGAGTTCACTATGTCTTACTTATATGGAATTTTTGGCATGGGAAGCCTATAATACCTTTTAAGGAAATTTCCAATAATAAAGACTATTGGTGTCTTGTCTATCCTAAAATGTAATATTTTTCATAAAATCTTGCCTTTGAAGAATACATCAAATAGTAAGTCAATGCAGGGCATTAACTCTTGTTTAGCCATTTCATTGTGAAGACCTAATACTTTGAAGGCTAAGAGATCATCTTTGTATCTACATGTAAGAGAAAGAGGTGGTCCTCATACTTGTATGGATAAACCACTTATACCATATCCAAAATATATAAATAATGATTGAACTCATGGTTCAAATTCATAGAATCAAATGTTCTATCTACAAACTCCTCTAGGCCTAAAATTGAGTAAGTAAAGTGAATTGGGATGCAAGATGAGGAAGCCACTAAATTCTTTATTATAAAACTACATTACTCTATGGGAATTCTATAAAATCTCAATTTCAATAAAGTTTTGGATTAATAGTTTACACTCAATATTGGAATTCGTAATTCTCTAGATAGCTTGAAGGAAATGTATTTATATTTAGAATGGTAATTTAAAAGATATTGCTTTTGCTATGTTGGATGTGATAATTAAATGCATTATTTATTTAATTAATATGAATTAAATGTATAAATGGAATTCACCAATTAGTTTCATTTTAAATTCATAAAACTAACTTTTCATAACCTTATAAATTTTATCTGGTTCCTCCCATATGTTCTTCAATGCTTAGTCATCATAGACTGACAAATGCATATCTTCCACTCTTTTTAAATTAGCATTGGTATCCTTAATATTACATTATGTATGATATTCTATGCTTTGCTTTTTGGGTTGTGGGTTAGTAATATGGTGACAAGTGGAAGGATCCCATTACTCCACTAAAATATTAGTATTTATACCCATATATGGATTGAGGGCTATCAAGGTGAGTGGGATGATGGCATGTGGATGGATCACATTGCTCTAATTACCTAATATTGTTCATACAAATCATTTTGATGATATCACCTCTAGGAAGCTAGGATGAATGTGATGATGATATATGGATATATCCCACTACTCTTATTATTTTATATTGTCTCTACAAATCCTTCTACTGACATTACCTTTGAAAAATTGATATGACTATGATGGTGACACATGGATGGATCTCACTACTCCACTTACCCAAGTATTCCATATGATTTCTTATGTTGAAATCACCTCTATACCACTAGGATGATAAGGATGATGACATGTGGATAGATCTTGTTACTCCACTTTCCTAAGTTATTTTATACAAGTTCTTATGCTGACATCATCATTAGGCCACTGAGAGGATAACTTGCCTTTTTTAATCTTAAGTCTTGAGTGAATATAATGGAATTGCATGGATAGGTAGATGAGATACAATATTCCCATGAATTTATTAGGTTTGAAATATTTTTTTTAAGACATAAAAATGACAACAACCCTCTATAAGCAAAACATGTTAGATTAACTAGTTGTATAATTCATAAAATGAATCATGTGTGTAAGCACTTAAAGGAAATAAAATAAGAATATTAAAGCATATGATTTAGATTAATTATATAATTTATTCCTTTTAGCTTCAAAACCATATTTCCAACAATGAGATGAATACTATAGATTATATTAATTAAACAAATAGTAACCAAGACAATCAAATAGATTTATCAATCATTAGATAAAATCCTTTGCATTCATGCTTTCTAAAATCATGTATGCTATAAATTAAAAGAAATCAAATAAAACTAATGATGTGTGTAATAACTTAAGGAAATAAAATGAGAATAGTAAATTTTATGATTTGTCTTAATCATATATTTAATTCCTTTTAACTTCAAAAACATCTTTCTAACAATGAGATGAATCCTATAGATCATGTTAAGTAAATAACTAGTAACCAATATAATCAAACAAATTTATCAAGTTTTAGATAAACTCCCTTGCATTCATGCTTTCTAAAAATTCTAAATCCTATAATTATACTTCAAAGGACCTCAAAATAAATTTAAATCAGTATCGGTCCCCTATTTGAAAATTTTGAAAATAGGTTGTGTGGTAAGGCAAAAAAATATGGATATGATTTACAATGAAAATCTTGCTTCAATTTATTATAATTATAAACTTGAGGAAGATAATCCTATATATTATATTATTTACACACTTAAAACTATATAGATACACATATATCAAATTTTATCAGCATGAGATTCTTGATGATGATTAATTTGATGAGGCATTATTTATATGTGTATAGCTTCATATATGCACAACCTATACATAGTGTCTGATAGATAAAAGTTAGAGTGAAAATATTTTCACCATGAAAATATTCACTATTTGTGAAGTATAAAATCATATTTTATGTATATAATGAATAAATTTAAGGAATTTGAAAGAAGGAAACAATAATCTTCTTATGAGGATTATAATACCACTCAAAGTGGAATCTGGCATAATCACTAATTAATTCTTAGTTATACTTAGTACAGGGGAGTTTAAAATGTTTTTTAAGGACATCCTTTAATATTTTATATGTGTTTAATACCATATATAGTAAATAAATGTATAAATTATATAAATTATTATAAGATGGTCATAGTTCTAGGAAATCCATATGAATACCCTATTCATTAATATATTATTATTATTTACCCCACCACTTTTTTAGTAATTTATACAACTTATTAAGGCTATTTTTACTTATATAAATTAGAGGAAGATAGCATATTTTCATAGACAATCACTACTACAATGTCAACTACATAAGAGAGTTATTCTAGACTCACGGTATCCATTATATACTCCATCATGTCTTATACATGTATTACACACTCCATGTGTTACACAATGAACACATGAAAATTATTCTATTATAAATTATAATAACCATAATAATATGATACATAGAGTTACAAAACATACATAGGATCATATGGTTGACTATGAAAATGATGAATATGTTATAACAATAGATTATTTTATAGATTTTGACATAGATACACATGTTACTAATTAATCATGATTGATAATATTACCCACTTAAAAAATATGACATACATGTGAGAATCCCATTCATGGGATCACTGGTTAGAATTACATAACATTCTATAAAACTTAGAAAATACTAAAAAGTATATTTTTTTTAAAAAAATAAAATAACCAGGACTTATGCATAACATGTATTATTTGTTTACATTATTTATTTATGATTTATCATATATTATTTATATAATTTTATATGAACTTTTATTTCATGTTATACATGAATGAGATGCAAGACATACATGTCATCTTAGACATGGACACATATATGTAGGATATTATTAAACCCTCAAACTACCATCCTACACTAGTGACATCCTCTTAATAGGGGCATATTGCATCTTTAGACCTATTTTTATCATTTTATGACTCTTTCCAAATATCATATTGATTAATTTACACTAATTATACATGATTTTATATAAATCATTCCATTTATGGTTATATTTCACTCGATATTCTATTTTTACATATGTGATAATGACATACATTGATTATATAGATTATACATGATTTTAATATGCATGATTGATTTCATTATGGTTTACATGGTGTGATGCATAATTTTTTATTACATTATGTGACTAGTTCACTATTCATGTTTGAATAATTTTGTGTGAAATTTATTTATCCATCATGTGTGTGACATTTGTTTTGGATATTAGTAAATAAATGGGGTTTAAAGGGTACCTTAGCATTTACAAAAAAAAGGTGAAACAATTCAACCTAAAAAAATACCCCCCTAAGTACACTACTAGATTTACAACAAAGATCATAAAAATCTCTCAAACACAGAACACAACCTAAAAGAAATACATAATTTACAAAAAAAGACTAAATAGAGGAGTCATCAAAGATAGAATAATCTACTAGTGCTTAATCCATAGCTTATAATTTGGTCTTCATGGTGTCTTTATGTGAACATAACTTATACTCAACTTCATTAAGGCCTCCTATTATTCATTTAATTATCACCTTGATACTCTCCTCCTTCTATTTCTTCCTTTATTTGGTCTCCTTTAATTTTCTCATGCTCTTCCCACCCTTTGGTTTGGTCTATGAGAGTTATCTCTACTCCCTTCCCTTTTTATTTTAGCATTATATAGATAAATAACCTCTTATAAGGATGGGTTGAGAATGATAATGGGGTTATTACAAACTCCACCCCCATGTTTTCCCATCTTAGTAGTCTAAATCTTTGTCATATTCTCCCTGATTCCTCTAGCCTCAACTTTTAGCTCCTTCCACATGCAAATTTACTAAACTATATTATCCTTGAGGATATAAATCCTTACCTCCAATTACTTAAACTTAGGGTTATTGGATAATTTTAGTTTCTTAGCCTCCCCACTCCCATCAATATTCTAGATTTGAACCCCTTTATTGATATCTCTCACCTTGTTTTTGTCAACATCCCAAGAAAGAGAATCCCCTGTATCATTCTAAGAGGAAGTGAGATTCAACTCTGTACACTTTGGAGTATCACTAGGTCAAACCTTCTTCTCCTTTCATCCACTTATAATACCCTTCCACTTTTTCTTGGTAAATTTCTACACCATATTTTTAAGAGTGACATCCTACCCATTTGAATCTTCCTTTAAGACCTCCAAACTCTACTTCAAAGACTTTATATGTTCCACTTTCCTAAGATTCTTAATCTCTTTAACCCTAATTGGTTGACCCACCTTGACAATAATATATATGAGATCATGATGAAAACTTTCCCCCAATAAAATATTATTAAAATTCAAACACAAAATTTTCAAATGACTTGAGTAAATAATAATGAATGTTGACCAAGATCTGCCCTTAAGTAACATGAAGTGATGATAATAGAGAAGTATATAATTTCTCTCTAGTAAATTATATTTCATAATCTACAAGTAGATCACTAGCCATGGGTATGGAATATACATCCTCATGTAACTTTTCTTAGTCTTATGTGGTTTTATATTAGACTTGAAAATACCTTTTATTAGTTTACTTTTCTTATATTTATGCTTAAACACATTCATACTTTGTGACATATTTTTAGTACTTATTCAGTAATGGGAATTGACATCCCAAATATCTAAACCTCCATTTTATTAATAGACATGACAAACACCTTAGATAGGATGGGGTCATACCCCAAAATTATCTACATGTAATTTTTTAACTTTCCTCTCTATAAAATTCACCATATAGATTAATTTTCCATAACCTCCATAAAATAAATGGGTTAAATTCAATATTTTTCACCTCCCATGGTGGCAATTCCTTCTCTCCTCACCTTATAATCATAAACTAAATTGTAAGCTCTCTTAACCATGTCAATGACTACCAATATAAAGCCAATTGAGATAACCATGAAAATAATGACACCAAAATACTCATGTTTAAAATTCACTCTCTATGTTGGGTAATGATTAAGGGTGTCCTCCATTATGAATAAAATAATGTGAAAAAAATGGACATTGATTATCTATAATTATTTAAAATCATCACTTCCCAAGTTATTGATTTTTCTACTACATCATCTATAAAAATTATAATAACGTGATTAGGAAGTTCCCCTAAAAGTTTCTAAGTATTGAAGCAAAGACCAATGATACCTATGTTAGCCATGGAATCAACACTTTTTTTATTCCCTATAAGTGTGGATGACCTCAACCACATTAAAATTTCTTAATAGGATTTTAACATCATTAATCACATCTAGATGGTTCATTTGGGTTGGGATTTACCAGTTAGGTAGTTGATAAGGTTCATCAAGTCCCTTTCAATGATGATTCTATTAATTTTAATTTTGACTACAAATTTACAATGAAATTAATTATATGTTCAAAAAATAGAATATTATATCTCATAAATAAGATATATATATATATATATATATATGTTTATATATATCCATTATAATAATTCATAGAAGAGTAGAATGCTTGATAAATATAATTGAGCCACTGCAAAGGGTAAACATCCACCATAATGCAATGAGTGAAAATCTCATAATATTATGATAAAATATTAACCAATACCTCTTATAAATACTCTACTTATCGATGGTTATTCCATAGTCCAACCTTACTAAGAATATAAATAAATGTGACAAGATAATATAAGAGGTATGTAAGACACAAATCGACCACACATATCCTTAGACATGCCATAGGTTAAGGGCATAACATGAACCTACCATTTATAAAAATATTATCCTCAATGTGAAATAAAACCTAGATGTTATTATAGGAATGCTTTATCCTCCCATGTTGCATCTTCACAATACAAATTTTTCCATTTGATCAAATACTCCTTAATCACTCTGGTCCATAATTACTTAGCGTGTGTTTGAAAGATCTCTTCAGGGCTCTAAAATAACCCTACCTTCCTCATCCAATATAGGTAACTCTATTTGAGTATAAACTCTATGACCAATTACCTTATTTAAGAAAGATACATGGAATACTAGATGTATGGGAGTGGAATGGGGAAATTCTAGCTTGCAAGCCACACTACTAATATCATACAAGATATGATAAGGGACATAATTCTTAGGAGATAATTTTTTATACTATTTTATTTGATTTAGGTACATAAACCTATAGTTTTCTAATCATACAAATATCTAATCAACTATGTAAAGTTTTTGTGCACTAAATTTATGATCCACTTTATACTTCAATCAATTTTATGCCATTGCTAGATTTTCTTAAAAACTGGTAAGCACCTCTTATTGATGGTGAATGTGTTACTCAATAACTTGAACCTTTATATGGAACTTTAAGGTTTAATTGATGGATTGGGGTGATATCCATACAATACCAAAAAGGTAGACATTTTGGATGAACTATGAATAAAAGTATTATACCACCATTCAACAAGTGGGAGCCAATGAAAGCCTTTATCTTGTTTGGAAAAAATAAAATAATGGAGATACCCATATATACCTTTGTTTACTACATATTCTTGTCCATAATATTGAGGATGTTAAGATGATCTATGATCCAACTAGGTGCCCAAACATGTAAATAATCTAGTGTAAAAATTTCTAACAAATATGGGATCGTGATCACTTACAATGATATTTTGAGTACCATGCAATTTATAAACTATATTGATAAAATCAAAATTTAATTTAATAGAAAAAATAGATGTGATAAGGATAAAAATGAGAATAATTGCTGAGTTAATCCAAAAAGACCATGATAACATTTTTACCTTTAGACTGCCTTAACCTAGTAATTAAATCCATAGAAACCTCCTCCCAATGCTATCTAAGAATGGTTAAATGTTGAAAAATACCTAGGGTCTTAATGGTTTCAGCTTTGTTCTATAGACATACCATGCATTCAACCACATATTTATAGACATCCCCCTTGAGTTCTTCCCAAAATAAATTTTGCTTGATTCTATGATATATTTTAAAAATCTTGATTGGATTCCTATTAGAGATGCATGAATTTCATGAAGGATTTTATGTCTAAGGAGAGAATTATTATAGAGACATAGTCTATCTTTATACAATAATGCATTACCATTCTATCAAAAAAATTAAGATCTCCTCAAACCCTGATAAAGATTTTGAATCAAATCATGGGTATAACTATCATTCTCCCATTTTAATCTTACTTCCTCTAACCAATAATCCTACCAAATGGTCATTGTAAATAACAATGCCTCAGCTGATTCATCCATATGGGATAACACATCTAATACCACATTATATTTTCCTTTATTAAAGGATATTTCAAAATCATAGCCTAACATTTTAGTCACCCATTTTTTGTTATTCATAAGATGATGATTATTCTCAAAATTATTTGAAGTTATCATGATCAAAATTTACCTGAAAGTGATGACCCATCAAATAAGGTCTCCATTGCTTGACTACATGCAGAATAGCCATCATCTCTTTCTCATAGATTGTCTTGATACTATTTTTTCCCTTCAATTGATGATTATCAATTGAAATAGGTAGACCTTTTTGCATGAGTAAAACTCCCATGCTATATCTTAATGCATCACTTTACATAATAAAAGTATTATAAAATTGATAATAGACAAAAATTGAGTGGTGAACATATCCATTTATAACTATTCAAATTCTTTGGTGGTTATATCAATCCACTAGAAAGAGTCTTTCTTCAAAAAAATGCGAGTGGGACTATGATGCTACCATTATTTTTGACAAACCTATGATAGTAATTAGTTATCCCCATAGATACCTATAGGTTATTGAGGGTCTTGGGAATCTTCCACTACATTATCACTTTCATATATTTAGGATTAACTTTCACTCCTCTATTTTAAAAAATATGACCTACATAATCTACCTATTAGATGCCACAAGCATATTTGAAAGGTTTAGCATACCGCTAATGTTTTTCCAAAACCAATAGTAATTATTTCACATGCTTCAAATTGTCTTCCCTAATATTTATTTAATTGAGGATATCATCAAAAAGCCAACAAAAGTTTTTTTAAAAATAGCCTAAAAATAATATTAATCAAAATATAAAATCTATATGGTGTATTTATGACGTGAAAAGACATGACCATAAACTCATAAGGGCCTTCATGAGTTTTTAAAGTTGTTTTAGGTATTTCCTATTCACATATTTTAATATTATGATATCCAAAGTGAATATCTAACTTGATAAAATTAAAAACACCATGAAATTAATCTATAAAATCATCAATTATTAGAATAGGAAACTTACCTTTTATGGTATACTTGATGAGTTCTATTTAGTCTAGGCACATCCTCCAAATGTCATCCATCTTCTGCACCATGACCATTAGGGACGAATATTCACTTTATTTATGTCAGATGATTCATGCCTCCAACATCTCATGTACCATATTTTTAATTTCAATCTTCTAGTCATAAGGATACCTATAAGGTTTGATGTTGGGTTATATACTCTAAGGAATTAGTTTAATGGCATGATCATGCACTCATCTTGGTGTAATTTATTTTTGCATGCCACCAAAAATAAAATAAAGTTCATCAATCACCATTTATAAATTAGTATGGGTAGACTCCTTGATTGGTTAAACGTCTATGCAAAACAAGCATGCATAAATACTTTAGGACCTTTTATTATAATTTTTGTCATCTCATGGTAACTAACTAGTACGTATATTTGGCCCATAATCCATGTAGTTTAATTATCTTACCGTTTGAATGAATTAAATGAATAGTTCCTTGAAATTAATCTCAATAGTTCCCAAAATGGTGAACCATCACACTCTAAGAATAATTTCATCACTCCCTTGGGAATAACAAATATAAAAAAATATAATAGGTAGTCTCCCATGAAAAGATTAATATTATGGCATTTTTATGAATAGTTTATGGTACAACCATCTACAATCATGACCTAAAATTTTGGAGATGGGTAACTAAAATAGTTCAAATGAGTAGCCAACTTACTATTGATGATGTTTTGTAAACTCATAGAATCAATCAACATTTTCACATTATATTTCTTATGGAAACCTACCACCTTAATATTTTGAGGAGTAATAATACTTGAAATTAAATGACTAATAATATTAGGTTGAGAATATTTAAATTCATCATTAGGTTCATCCGAAACTACACCTAAGGCCTCACCATATCGACCATCCTCATTAGCACCTTAAATGTAAAACAAATTTTGATCATAATGATATCTTGCTCCCTTTTATATCACAACTAGAACACAATATTTTTGCATGCTTCTCCTCAATTTAATAAGGAGTCAATTTAGAAGGCTAAGTAAGGGATGGTGCCAAGAAATTGCATTCATATACATTAGTGAAAGGTCTTCAATTGATCATATCTTTTTCTTCTTCCATGCATGCCCTTGGGATGGATTCAAATATTGAACTAGGACTAAACATGTAAACCTCAAATTGGATGCTATAATTGAGGCCAACTAAAATAAGTCAGTTAGGTTTTGCTTAGTGATATCTACCAAAGTGAGGAGATATTATAAAATTGATGAATATAATCCTTTGCATTCCCTATTTATCATAGTTTGGCTAATTTCCTAAAGTAATTTAATGATACATTATTATAATAGTAGAAATTCATCTCCTTATAAAATATAGACCAAGAAAATAAGAGACCCTTATGCCAAATGAATTTCTCAAGTTACATCTACATAGAGTCCATGACCACCTTTTGGGAACATGGATTCTGATGTAGATCAAATAAAATTTCAATTTCAGTGATCCATGTGAGTGAATATTTATAATCAATCTTGGGTAAGTCCACTTTGGGAAACATTAGATTTGGACCTAGATTGGTGGTGTGATTATTTCAATTAGGAAAACCAAATTTGAGTGGTGGAGGGTTGTTTTTCAGATATTGAGTTGTTAATTTTGAAAATAACCCACTTAATTGTTGTAAATAATCTTGTAAGCCATTTAAGTCCCATGTAATCCCTGTGATATCCTATTTGACTACATCAATAACATATTTACACACAATGACATATAAATATAACTAAAGTTTATGAACCAAATTCAATATATATGGATTATAACTTTCAAACTCCATGTCAATCTTGTGAATAATTATAGGAGTTTCTTTCCATGTCTTGCATCCATGAGTGTTAGGACTAGCCATTTATAAACCTAGGAGTGTTTTTGGCCCCTAATAAAGTGCATTAGCATATGATACCATTATAATCACCTCACAAAGATGAATCTAATGACTAATAATGTGAACAATGGTCAATACTTAAGGCCCAAAAAGTGTACTAGAAGAATATACCATTGTGATCATCTCATAAAGATGAATCTAATGACTACTAATTTTCACAAGGGTAAATATTTTATAAACTTTGTTTACTGTTTTTTATTAAAAAAAACTTAGAACAATGCTCTAGTGATGGAAAAATTAAATTATTCCTAGATCGTACGTTATGTTGTTTCGATCTTTCAACTCGTAGGAGAGTGCAACACTAAATCCAAAGAAAAAACCATGATAAAACTTACCTATATATAATTTTTTATGCCACTTATAATTAAATTGAATATTTTTTTACACAATAGAATATTATATCACAAAAATAAGAAAAAAATATATAAATTGACAACAATACTTGATAAAAGATAAGAATTATTGATAAATATAATTGAGCCATTTCAAAGGGGGAACCTCAAAAATAATGTAATGAGAGTAGAATTTGAAATATGATGATCAAATACTAACCAATACCTCATATATATACTCTATTTAACCATGTTTATTATATAGGTTAACCTTACTAGGAATATAGAGAAATGTGACAAGATAATATAAGAGGAATATAATCCATAATTCAACCACACATATCCTTAGGAATGTCATAGGTTAAGGGTTTAACACAATTTAATACCCCAAAAAGTTTCTATAAATTTCACTACATGATTGGTTTGAGATCCCAAATGCCTTATGTAAGATACCAAAATAACCCCTTATCTATCCTCAATGACACCTACACCCCCCTGATTTTATAGGATTACCATTATCACTTACATCAAAGGTTTTTAGAACCATAATTTAAGAGGCTTGGATATTTTGATGTGAATTATATCCACCTAATTAGGGTAATTATATTTAAAATTTGTAATGATGTTCCAATCTTGAGAATGATGGAAACAAATTTGGATAAAAAGTCTTACCCTCTAAATAAAAGGCATTTCAATTTTTATTGATAGCTTCCATATCACTCAAAGCCATAAACCTCTAAAAACTCCACATACTCTAAAAAATGAGATCATTCATCTCCTTATAAATTACCCATAAAATGTGAGGAAGGGTAAGATTCTATAAAAATTACAAAGTGGACATCTCCCCAAGGGGTTTCATTTTTGATAAGCTCCAACAAGGAGTGGGGCTCTAACCACGAAAAGATAAACATATGGATAAGGTGATATATTATTATAGAGGTGAAAGGAAAATCTAGGAATAAATTCCTAACTAATAGCTCTTCATTTTCATAAAGAACACGTATGCAATGAATCAAGATAGATTTTTAATCTATCATATCTAATAGATTTGAACTCAAACAAGGTAGATCAATTAAAACCCATTGGATACTTATTTATTTTAGGGCATGACAAATTTGATCTACAAAACCTAGATATATGATCACTTATCACACAACATTAATGGAGAGGGTTTAAAATTCTCTAGGAAATCAATATAATTCAATAAACCTAACTAGGTCTCTAATAAATTTAATGAGTTTAATCTAATATAGTGTTACCAAATTGTACAACATAGATAACGGGGGTGGTTAAAACACAAATAAAAGGGTTAAGGGACCATGGTAAGAAAATTAAGGCCTATGTTACATAGAACGTAAAATGTAAAGTTTTGATAAATATACAACCACACTAAGTTTAAGTGTAAAAGAAATATAAAAGAGGAATTATACATTCAAAACTATTAATTATGCAATATCTATCTACTAAATGTAAGAGATAAGATTAGAAATAATTAACCTAAATATAAATTGTCAAGCCACAATATGTTTCTTGGAAAATGGTGGTTTACAAGAGGTTTTTATGTTTTAAAGGATGAAAATGTTTTAAATAAAATCTAGGATACAAGACTTATTCTATTTTCATCCTAGACTCCACAAGACAATTTATTTTCCCTCCAAAATAAGATAAGAAATATATTTTTCTCACACATATATTAAAATAATAATTTTGAACACTATTAGTGTAAAAATTAGTGTTCCTCTATATTTTATTGAAATGTGACTTATATTTATATAGGTGAGTTGACCCTAAACCCTTATAAAATTCTAACTAATGATATCGGCATGCTTTAATGTAGTTATAAATAAATTATTTACTTGTGAACTTATTATAAGTATAATCACCGAGAGGGAGGATAAATCAGTGATGAAAAATAATCCAATTTAATTCCAAAATCTTAAACATTTAGCATACATCAACTTGATCAAGAAACATAAACATGAAATCACATAAATCTAAAGCATACATAATAGCATACATCACATGAACACATCACATATGTAGGAAACCATCATGGGGGATAAAATATAATGAACACTATAAGATGGAATATAGCCCTATAAAATAATATCTAACATTTAGACCAACACCAACTGATCAAGGAACATTCATCCCTTAGTTTAGTGAGACACCAATCTCATAAGGAGCTATTGCCCTTGTCTAGTTGAACACCTCTAAAAACTAGACCTTTAGCAAGATTTACCTTGAAATGAGAAAATAAAACTATAGGAAACAAATAACCCACTCAAATACCTAAATATATCACCTTGAACACTTGTTTCTAATATTCAATTGATGATGATCACCTTTTTCTGCACTCTTCACCTCCAATCTCTCTTAAGCTACCTGTATAACTAACTTCTCAAACTTCCTCTTCGAGGCTAATTAGGTCCAATAACCTATGTGTTAAACTTCATAAAATTAATAAAACAAGCATGAATTAATTTAATTTTCTCTCTAATGGTCCTCACTATGGTGTACCTTCTCTTTCAAAATTTCTCTCCTTCGCTTGAATCCACACATTAACAACTAGCACAATTAGTGTAATTAGACCTTATACTTATACCACTCTCTTCCTTTAAACCATATTGGTTAGTGAATATTATTTTAATATTTGAAACAAACTTAAAATATGTCCATACACATGTTACATGTGATATCCACTCTTCATTTGTTACTCATTAGCTCATTAATCCCAAACCACCATTAGGTATTGGTGAGACCTAAAATAATTAGGCCTACATGTAGGACTAATTGGACCACCTTCATCCATTACCAATGATTATAACACATCAATAATTTATATAATATCCCCTTTGTAACTTTTCAATGGTTTTATGTCACTTGGAATACCAACTCAACACTCAAACCTACCAATTAGGTCTCCTTACTCTTTAGGGCTTCATCCACAAAAACTAGAGTCTCAAACTTCTAAAGAAAAAAAATAAAATATTTAAAATTAATATGATTATATCATATGTGTGGACCCTTTAGGACCTTTTATACACATCTATGTGCTTTTGACACTTCAACATAGGTAAGAAGCACTCATTTCAACTCACTCAAAAAGACCACTTAAATTGATCATATACAATCAAAATAAAATAAAGCTATTTTGACTCTCCATATATAATTAGGTTCAGATAATGACATAAAAAACTTTATCATAATCATTATATAATTATATATCATCTCCATGCTCATTTTCTTCTTAAATTTTGCTCATAACTCTTCCAACACACTTTTGCAAAGTGATCACTCAATCTGCTAGTGCATTCAACAAACATAGTTAGATTCTAATCATTATTTCAAAATAAATATGGATTTTTAAAACCTTAAAAATCCATAAAAATAATATTCATGAAGTATAAAACACATTTCAATAGTTATTTCATCTTGAAAGATTAAAATACTATCAAGAACAACTCAATTGTCCTTCTCAGATCACTTGCATACCATGGTCGAACACATAGTCAACTTTAGAGATCAATAATTTTGAATATATAAAAATTCAAACCTTATAACTAGATTCTTGGATCCACCTTGAATTCATTTACAAATTTTATTTTTACTTCATCAATAATTTCATCTTGTATCAAAAGATATAGCTCAAAATTTACAAATTGATTTTCCCTCATTAACTTGAATATTGAAATTCCAATAGTCACTAATCAAATGATAAAAATCAAACACTTTGACCTCATCTCATGATTTCTATAAACTTTAAACAAATACACACCATTTATCTCCTTATGAATATCCTAGTCTTTAACCTATAGTGCTCACCATTGATCTTAGATATACACTTTCATGATTAAGACATTTGACACCTTTACATTCCTTTTGAGCATATTGAATATTTGATTCCAATGAGTTTATACCACTTATAATCCCCACATTCCTTTTTTACACCCTATACCACTTGGTATTTCTATGTACAATCTGAGCATCTATTGACATATTGACTTCATGCGCGTCATTGGATCACTATTGACAAGATCACACACTTCATTGGATCCTTATCGAGTTAGATTAAACACTCACCATTATATTTGTGATCTGATTAACTCCCACCATAGATCTTTGATAATGAAAATTTGGCTAAGTATGGGAACTTAGTGAGTTCTACCTAAGAGGCTAGCTTTTCACCTTAATAACTTTTGCTATGCTCATCCTCATGACCTAAAATTTGAACCATATGATCTCCTCACATAGAGGAATCCATCCATGGATAAAAATACTCTTGAAGTCTTCACACATGTGAAATATTATTTCATTAATAATCCTACTTAGCTATATCTATCAAGATGACTACTTGAGCTTAGACATTCATAAGACTATTCTAATGAATTCCATTCACTTCCATAAGCATTATAAGCACTCATAGCATTATATGGGGTGTTTTAAACATGTCCATACCATCAATATCATCAATTATTTTCCTCACTACTTCAAACACTCTCCAAACCATCAATCTTATAACTTTGGCATTAATACACTAGTACCACATGCTCTATTTGACATCAATGGCAAGCAAACATCAATGATTATGCTCAACAATATCCCAATTTGTGATTGATGACAAAACACCCTCAGAATGACTTCATTTAAAGTCCTTCATTTTGATCTTTCTTCCACTTTGGAATTAATGACAAAGGGTCTCTTCCTCAACATCATGTATGCATTTTAAATACTATTTAAGATGCGCAAGATACTTACATACTTTCAATCATATGAATAAATTTCTCCCCTTTTGACATGCACCAATATAAATTTAGACTTATCTAATCCTTGAACATAATAGACTACTCACATATCTTTCAAAGCTCCCCTGACATCAAGCTCCATCTCATGTCATCTTTTTTATGACATACACCAATATGAACTAGGGCTTCTCTGATCCATGGACCTGTCTACCTATATAACTTCACAAGCTTTATTTGATCATGAATAAATATTTAATACCTTTCCAAAATACATGACTTGGTTTGATAGATTAATTATGTCAATCTTCTTTAATTTAAAATTGTATCATACATCTTTACATTTATACCATGACTAGAACATCTCACATATGTTTCCCCTTACATCATGCATAAATCTTCATACCTCTCAAACCATCTGATTTATCTCCCCTAACTCCATGATTCACCTAGATCATGACATATTTCAACAATTCCTCTCAATGAACTAGGTCATCCTTGATCAAACACTTGGAAACCTTTATTCTTTACTTGTAGATCAACATCTTCCTTCTTCACCATTTGACCAACTAGACCATCCTTAAAATTTGATTAAAATTTTGACTTTAGGATCATTATTTTTGAATATATCTTAACATGTCCTTCCACATTAGACCAACACATCTTATTATGACCTTTATTTTCTTGTAACAACAACCAAAAGTCAACTAGTATCCACCATGATTCCTTTTATTGTCAAATGTCTCCTTAAAGCCTAGATAGAGACACCCTAACCCATAATGTTCTATAATAATGTGAAACCAAGAGTTTCTGACAACTCCTCATATTCCTTCCCATCCTTGGTTATTGAACATTTATAGTTATTATTCTTATTCTTAGGCTTAAGATAAGTAACATGATCATCCACTATAATATTCTCATTTTCTTTTAAGAATGAATTGACAATGCATAGAGAAAATAAATATTCATGACATAAATTTTCATTTGAAGAAATAAATTCATCACTAGGAATTGAAAATTGATGTTATTTATATGAAACCTATTAAAAAATATAAGGATTTTCTCTTGGATCCATACATACCTTAGAACTAGCCTCAATTAACACTTTGGTATTTTCCTTGAGCTTGACTTGAAATGACTTTTGATTGTCTTTTTCTATCTAGACAAATGACACATTCTCTTGGAATTCCTAAAACTTATATCACAAACCTTTGTAAGATCCATGAATTGACTTACATTAGTGATTTTATCCTTTCACTATGTTTTCACATTAAGGAATTATGTTTATAATTTATTCACTAGTTACAAATCTTGAAAGAGAATATTCTTCTATTCTTATTTTGCAAACACACAATAGAAACTATAAAAAACACCATAAATAATATGTCACCAAATCTTCTTTGGCACCATCATTGGTGAATGATGAGAGGATATATAACCTCCAGTCTTCATTTCCTTCATCCTCTAATATATCACTGATGAATCAGTATATGAAATCTTAAATCTGAGGTGTACTAATTTTTAGGATAAATCCCCTCCATAGTTTGGACATTACATACAATTGATAATGCATCCTTGTACAAAAAAAATATTTTGACTTGATAAAAGACCATTATGACCCACACTTTATACAACCATATGTTTATGAAACCTAAACTAAAATCCAGTAAATCGAGAACTAGACCTACGTTTAAAAAATAAATAATAGCCATAGACTAAAAATAAACATTAAATATGATGTTTTTTTTACTCTAATATTGATATTGAAATATCAATTCTTTGGTAATTAAAATCATAACCTATAAAATAATACTGACACATAATATGACATAATGTAAAAATAGTACTGAGATGTAAGACAATTTAATACCTATAATTTTATTTTGTAAACTATATGTAGTGGTGAATAAAATGCATGAATTAAGGTGATGACTTTTACCAACACAACAATATTAACATAAAAATATAGATAATACCTATAAAATCTAGATTAAATAGTAAAATTATTTGAACAGTGAACAAAACCTAAGAGAAAATGATGATGGCACGATGGATAGTCTTGATAGTGTATGCAAAGTGGTGTAGGTGGGCTGGATGAAATAAAATGATCAGAGTACTAATAAAATCAATCATTAAATGCATAACTCTATCAGTAGAATTATAAAAGGATATGATTGGTCCACTCATTCTTTCCCATTTGATTTCTATAGTAGATGCCACCACTAATATTCTTTGGCTCTACTAATAATTGATTTTAGCTCCTAAAAAATCCTTCTTGGTTTAATAACTCCACGTGAGAATTTATGAGTATGTAGTATAGTGAAGATCATATGGAATATGTGGATTTGAAAGATCTTCCTTACAAAATTATTTACCTAGAGAAATGTATGAGTCTACAGTAATAGGTTGTGTAATATATTACTTTTGAGTACCAATGGATAACTTTCATACAATCTTGAGCCTAGTCCCATGTTGATTTGGATAATTCACCATAGATATCCTACTTTAGATATAAACTAGGATCATATCCATCTAAATGTTTTTGTCTAACAAGCAATATATAGGATGCAAAAATTTCTAACGTATTTCCCATGATGATTAGATATGGGTTGTGCCATGATGATATGAATACATTAATAATTATTTATGTAATAATTGCTCTAAAAAATGATGGTAGGATTCCCATGAAACATAGTTATATCATCTCTAGACACCACTCATAAAAAAAATAGATGTTGATCCAATTGTTGAGTGGATCAAAACTAAGTTTATTGCCAATAACTATGAGTACATCAAAATTGCATTCTTCTAATAGCTGGTTGCTTAATGATTTATCCACATTCAAGAAAATTTAAACAAAAATAAATAAGCATAATTGTACTTGAACACATGAAATCTCAAGCTTGCTAGTGTTGATTCAAATTATAAAAAAAAATCTATGCAGACCATATGTAGAAGCATATGAATTCTTCAAAGGACTCTCATTTTTGCCTTCTCTAATACTAGATAATAAGACTAGTTCGGATTTGCATAGATTAAACATGGAGATAATAAAGAGAACATGGAAATAATAATATATTTCACACATCATAAAATATTTACTCTTGTCTTATTCATATGAGACATTACAACTTTATAGTAATATCATTCCTATAATCATGGAGATTATCTCTCCATCAATATCTCACTGTATCTCAAAAATATAACAAATAAACTATGTTTGTAATAATAATGTAACAATATTATGATTACCAAAATATAATTAACAACATAACTCACCAATATTATATTTACCTCAATAAATATTTAAACTCACACAACGTAATAAACTAACACCTAACACTAAGGGGGTGATAGAGGAAGTAAATAATGTATTTCATTCTCTAGACTTGTAACTTCATTCCAAGCATGAATTTGACTTGTGGAAGTTTAAGAGACACCTATGAAATATTTTCACCTAAAATTATATCTCCCAAGTCTATACAAGTGCTTGCAAATGCTTTCTTTATATGTTAAACCTATAAAACTAACATCATCTGACATTCCTAACATGTGTGGTAGTTAGATACTTCTTCAAGAACTTTTTAAAGTTTATTTTTATTAATATTTTATTTAGGTTAGCTTTGAAATGTGATGGACTAGGTTATATTCACTTTTCTCCTCAATTTAACTTACCTTAAACTTTGCAAATTAAACTTAATTTCTCGAAACATATATCAAATGTTTATGCAAGGTAATTATGGGGTAATATTACTT
This sequence comes from Torreya grandis, assembly GCA_037957365.1. Lineage (NCBI taxonomy): Eukaryota > Viridiplantae > Streptophyta > Pinopsida > Cupressales > Taxaceae > Torreya > Torreya grandis. The sequence continues at coordinate 596,402 of JARHVA010007255.1, read as the reverse complement.
GAGGTACAACTTATGAATATATGACACCTTTAGGATCCACCCTCTTTAAGCCATGACATAAATAGACTAACATAAGGCAAAGATAATAAATCACCTTAGTTTAGTAAAATTAACCTTAACTTTTGCTAAACATACCTTAGAAAGACCATTGAAAGACCTCACAAGGTATGAAAAAGCTATGAACAAGGTGATAAGACATGACCATTAAAGTATTCACTTATAGGGGTTGACCTTTTGACCTAGGGGATAAAAATGTTCAACACCTAGGAACATGGTAGAGAATAACTAACACCTTTCGATGGGTGGTGGCTAGGGATAACATAAAGCTAGGTATTACATTAGAAGATGCACATTCATTTTTAGTGATACCTATTAATAAAACCCTAATGGTGTGTAATACACCATATTATGCTAACAACAAGAAAGTCTAAACATTATGGGTCATAAGTTTAGAGAGATATATCTATATTGGGTTGGTAGTTCATCTTTTTAATATGTAATTTTTGGTCATTATAGATATTTAAAAGGCCATTATTGGATTAATTATAACTCAATTAATGTATCACAAGTTATATGGAAAGGTCCCACTTTATATTATAGTTTTATTTCACTCGATTTTAGAGTAGGCAACTTTATATGACTTAAGTTCTATGATTTGTGTGAATTTAGTGCATGATTTTTATCCAATAGACTATAGGGTGCATTTTTATTTTTTATATTTTTATTTATGAGAGAATTATTATTTAAATGATAGCAATATTTCCTCATATGATGGATGATGAATTCCCATGCATGTAGAGGTGGACACATGGACATGTGGTGTATATTGTATCACATGTCCTTTTATTACATATTTCGACATAGGGATATTATTTGTCACCCATATAAAGTCACAAAATATACTAAAATTCATGGATTAGTAATTTTTAGGCACAAGGTAGATTTCAAATTATTAAATATTAAACATGGTTGGTGGAGCCTCATTTAGTATATCATATATGTGGATAGTTTTGGTTTCCACATATGATGAGTCTTATAGTATTTCATCAATTTTGGGATTGAAATGTGAAGGAATGACTTAGATTAGGAGTCATGGTTCTCATTATATGACCTTTTCAAATGAGGTTTTTAGATGGTGATGCCAATGATAGTGAAGATATAGAGGACTAGCCATTGTAGCATAAAAACAAATATAATAACCACCACCATTACCAAAAAGATATAAACATGCTCTAGTATAGCCATAAGTAGAACCAAAACAAAAATGAGACCCAACCACATATATTAAATTAATTTGGTCTATTGAGAGGTGGATTCATAGTGGAGCATAACATGCTCATGTGTTTCAACCTAGTTAATATAGAGGTCTAGTGCCACCATGGAGCCATGCATCATAGGATGTTAGTAGTGTTCAAGCATATGGGGTGAATATTGGTGAGTAATATTTCGTTTATTATGATTATTTTTATTTTATATAGAGATACATGCTATATATGTATGTTTTTTTATATATATATGTAAGAACTAATGTGATTTTTGGTTTGATTTTTGTAGACGTTATAGTGCAGGAGACCATTTAGGTGACCATGATGGATATTTCCCATCATGATATATTAGATGGCATGTTACATCCAAATGATACTACTTATATGATTAATCCTATGGTGTCTTCAACACCTTCTTATGCTATTTGGTTTCTATTGGCTAGTAGCACTACTTGAAAGCTAAAAATACTATCACATGTAGCTTAGGTATAATTACCACTAAGATTTTATGATGGGGATATATGGTTTTGGTAGTCTCTCACTTAGGAACAAGCCTCTCACTTGGTTAAATCTAGACATTTATCAAAGGATCAGATCCAAGTGGTCCATTCATAGGGATATGTGGAGGGTTTATGATAATAGACATGGTATCTAAAATGGATAGTTTAGAGGGGGTATTATCATGCCTCTATGGGTAGTGTAAAATGTCTTTATGATGGAACTAAACCTTAGAAATATATTTTGTATTGTTTTTGTACCATGTTGTATTGTATCAAAATTTTGAGCCATATATATATATATATTGTGTGTGTGTGTGTTGATAATTTATGGATGTGTTTTTTACCTTTCTAGCACTATTGATTTTTATATATGATATGAGAAAATTTATGATGTATGTGTTAATATATTATATTAAAGGTGAAAAAAATCATGGTAAAAAAAATATAATTAGATAATTTATAAGAAAACAAAAGTGTGAAGCCAAAAATTACTCATAGATAACACTTGAAAAATATATCAAAGTTAATCAAAATGTGAAAAATTAAAAGCTTAAATGGAAATGAGAGAAATATAAATAAAAAATAAGAACAAAAACAAATATATATATATATATATATATATATATATATATACATACATACATACATATATATATATATATATATATATATGTATATATATATATATATATATATATATATATATATATATATATATGTATATGTATATATATATATGTATATATATATATATATATGTATATATATATGTATATATATATATATATATATATGTATATATATATATATATATGTATATATATATATATGTATATATATATATATATATAATGAAAGATGTGAAAAATGGAAATAAAAAACTAAATTTATATCTTGTTATAGACATCCAATTCTCACCACTTCCATGCCAAAATTTCAAGTTTGAATGACTTCCCATAATAATGCATAAACTAGACCAAAAACCATTGAAAACACTCTAATTTGTCTACACACATCATGTACATTTTTTGATTCATTTAAATATGTCCCGAATTGGGGTATTACCATATACAAAATCATCACCTTCTTTCAAATCATCTCTATTCAAATTGTGACTTGGCAAATTGCCATTTTTGACCAATAGTGCAAGGTAAGTTATTAAATTCAAAGAATTGTAAAAGGCCTAATCAAAATTACTTAGCTAATAAAATTCAATAAATTGATTAAGTGATAAATCAATGACAAATAAATTATCATATAATTTTTTTAATTCATAAATTCAACTAAATATTTAAAATTAACATTAGTATGGCATCATTCATCACAAAAGTCATGAATCCAAAATATCAACAAAAATGCAACAAATATCTAAATTTATAAAACCCATGGCTATTAATTAGAACATTAATTCCAAAATTGAATGTTTTTGTTTCTACAAATTTGACTCATCTTGGGCTATGGATTTGCATCTTGATATGGATGGTCCTTATTGGTTTTCCAAGCCTATAAATATAAGGGCCATCATGACCAAAAACAAGCTTTCTAGTGCAAAGATTTAATGTAGGATTTCTTCTAAATATTTAACCATTTATTCCCTTTTAATTAAAAAAATAATCCAAATGATGCATGATGATATGTTGTAGGTAGTTTCCCAACCACATTTACAAATATCTTGAGCTTCATATCTAGGCACAATCATGGTTGTGGATCATCCTTGAAGAGAAGTCACATAGGGAAGGTATAATCATATTATTATGTTTATTATTAGTTTATTCAATTAATTAACCTTATCCAACCAAGGGATTATGATTAATATATTCATTATTTTTGTTTTTTATTTAATTTATCCACTAATGAATGGACTATACTATTTTTCAATCTTATTTCACATTTGGTATGCTCAGTGGGACCACACACCCCATAAAACACCTTGGAAACCTTCCTATTTTTTTAATTATAAAAAATGATTGCTATTTTCAATCATTTATAATTTTTATTCTCATTTATCCATGTTAATATTTATAGAATTAGTAAATTCACCTTGTGGATTAATAAGATCACTTACACAATCAATGAAGTCACCTTATGGATTGACAAAATGGTTTTCTTACCACACTCTATCTTCTATGTGTGTCTTAATAAATTGGTGAAATCACCATGCTAAATAAAAAACTTGACTACATATCAACAAGGTCAATAGATAGATATTGAAATCACTATTCTCAATTTACTTGTGGTATTCTAAATATAATAAACTCAACCTATGAATTAGTTAACTTGACCTACATTATGTGAAGTCAATAGATAAATGGTGACACTGTTAAAAAGGTAAACTATGCTTCCACTATTAATCATTGAAAATGATGAACTCATCCTATAAAATGGTGAGTTCATATTAATAATCAAAAAAATTACCAAATTTTTGTTTCGAACTATCTAAAGATTGGTGAACTCACTTTTATAAATGACATATTCACCCTACTAAATGACAAAGTCAACGTATGTGAAAATACTTGAGATCTTAAAACTATTGAAATAAATTTACTTGGGTGACCAAAACTATTGTTTAAATTCATAATTATCTTTGTTGTTGTTTTTGACATCTTTTTATATTTATTTTACTACTAACAAAGGAAAAAATCAATCATCTTTTCCATTTGGTGCTTAATAATGAACAATCACTTTTGACTCATCCCTTAAGAGTGCATGCATTTCATTTTTAACTTAAGTGATTTGTTATTTATGTTATTGTTTTTGTAAACAATTGTGTGTATGTTTTCCAGTTGCCCCCTTTAGGGAGCTTGGGTGACCAAAAACACATAAGTTTAATTTCTTGTTTGTTGACTTGAAAATCTATTTCAGAGTATGTTCTTATCTTTCCCATCCATGGGGTCTTGAGAATAATAAATGAAGCATGTTTTTACCTTTTCATTTTTTTTATTTTTTTGGGGGGATTTCTTAGCCTTCCCACTAGTATTAAAGGGTGCATTGAACTAGGAAGTGACATCCTAACATTGTACCAAACTCATTATCCAATAGAGTATACAAATTGGGGTTACACTAGAATTATCTTAGTTGGTGGTTCCTTGGATATTTATTGCAATTATATCATTTAATTCAAACCATTACAGATGAAGTGGTTGTAAATGGACTAGACCCTTTTGTGAATGGCCTATAAAATCTTGTATCTAATTGACATATTATTTTAAATCTCACATGTACTTCAAGGTATATCAAGATCATCTATAAAATCCAACAAAAACTTAGATTATAAACCACATTTACCATGACACTATCATTGATGCAAGGGTGAAAATGTATATGCCCTCGAAGATCACCATTTACTAAACAAAATTGAGAGAAGGGGATCTTAAAAACCCTATTATTATAATAATTTATTTATTAAAATCCTAAATTGTATCCTCTTAATGTTGAGTATATACAAAGGACTAAGTGAAATGTTTTAAACCAGTGCCATTTTCTAAGTTATGTTCATGATTGCTTGATTAATTTTTTAAAACTAGTGTTTTATTAGCAACTGCCTAAAAAAATACACCAAATTCTAGAAACAAAATGATTCACAATGTGTCCTTGCACATTTACACACTAATATGTTATGCTACCCAATTTTTCTAAACCATACTTAGTCACTTTATGGTGTTACAAGTTCCATGTTAAAATAAAGTCTTGTCTCATCTATTACCCTTATGTTTCCCATTTTATTCTTGGTCTCAAAATAACATTTCCTTATGTCACAATTCAAAGTCTAAGGTCTGAATTTAGGTTCTAATTTAGGTCTAAAATGATTTTATCACATTTAAAATTTCAAACAAATAGTGTCAAAAAACTACCAAGATATATATCATTCTCTAGTTAAAAGAACATTTTAGACATGCTTAGGTACACACAAAGTGGGGCCTCTTATGACCCTAGATTTGAGGAAGAATTCTACAATCCTTTAGGATACCTTCACAATTATGAATATAGTGAAGATAGTGAGGTCCAAATTATAGTTTTTGAATACCTCCCTCCCATTTTTGGAACTAATGAGGGTCAATTCTAACAAAACATTATGGAAGACAAGAATGAACAACTTCTCGAATTGTTATAAACTATAGCAAAACAAACACCTAGCTTACCCATAGACCAATTACACATTCTTGTTTGTACAAAATATTTTCCTTAAGAAGTATTTGTTACTAAAATCCATACCTTATTCAAATTACTAAAGAAATCATTACATCATATAGTAGAGGGAAGGGACAAATTTTGACCCATCTTATCATAGATAAATCATTGATTCCAAAATACAAAAAATTATCTTATGATATGTCGATCATTTGGTAGATGATTTAACTAATTGTTTATAAAAAACATAATTCCAAAATACCACTTTCATAGAGCAAAAACGATTTTTTGAGCAACCAAAATAACCCATAGATAATTATACATATGATGTAGACCCATTGGATCCATCTAAATAGGCCATTCTAATGAATGCTACAAAACAAGTTACACTTGACATGAAACAAACATTTTTAAACCATAAAGGGATCATTTATAATATGAAACAAGTACCAAAAAATGTGCAACAAGTGCCAAATAATACACAAGTTCTAAACAATACATAAGATTCAAACAATTCACAACATTAAGTTTCCAATAATCCACCATTGTAACAAGCATTGGGAAGTTCCCAATAGGCATTCTCTACTTATTCTAATTTTTAATAATAATGTCTTATTTTTAACCAAAAATAAGTTCCTCAAAACCAACAATTAATGCCTCCGAACTAACAATAAATCCCCTACAATTAGAAATAATAGATTTTTATAATTTAAAATAATAGTTTACTCTAAACCAACAACACATTACCTTTTCCAATCCAAATCTAAACCAATAAAAATTCCTTTTCCAAACCCAAAATATAGGTTATAGGGTAAATATTAGTAATAAAATCACAAAAATATGAGCCATTCCTACTTATGCTACTACTATTATCCACAAATGTTGCACCCTTGAGGAGGATGTTCAAGACTCCTCACTTAAGTGATAACATGGGAACTCTTCAAAGGTTTTGGGTGATCTTATAGCTGAAGATAACCTATAGATATGTCTAACTCCCTTGATGTATCACTTATAACCAATCATTAAGATCCTAGATTGTAAGGATAATGGATAAAAATAACTATAAACTAAAAGGGAGGTGATACACCAAATGCTATGGCCACTACCATTGATTTACATGTGTACTAAGACCTATAGGACTAAAATAACATAAAATTATCATAAAATAACCTATTAAATAAACAAAATTCAAAGAGGTGAAGTAATTTGAGAATATAAGGGAAGATGTTTTCCACTTATAATGCACTTAAAACCCCTGATGTCACTCTTCAAAACCTATAATAGAGTATGAAACTAAAAGGAAGATAGAAGAATAAGATAATAAAACAAGGTGAGCTAAGTATAAACTTATTTATATCAATCATTCAAAGCTTCACACTAAAAAAACCCATAGAAGGATGTAAAACCAATCATATCATTGATCAATCAACATACAAAATATTATGGATATGCCATACTTATGGTGGAAGGATCTATTATAATGCCAAAATTAGGCATGAGTATATGATAAAGAGGAAGAGAGAGATAAGAGAGGTGTCAAGATCTAATGATGGTTTTAAATCATTCATGGAATAAGTTACAATCAAGACAACTTGACAAAATACAATTATGAGGTCTATTTTCAACATGTGTGTACTCCATTTGATGACAATCTACTGAAGCTGGTGTAGGAGTTATGTTTGGCTTGATGACTCATCTTTGATTTATTGAAACTACCCCTTGGAGTAATTAGGAAATTAAAATTCATATTATTAGAGTCCAAATACCTTAGATACTTATTGAACATCCATATCACATCGTCTTTCCACCTTTATTCTGTAATTTTCTTCATAATTCTCATATTTGCTATCTTGAAGGCCTATTCCTTATAGCCCTATTTTGGAAAAAATTTAAATTTTTGATAGATATATAGGGATTATAGGAAAATAATAGTTATATTTTAGTACCATTTATCACTTTTCATCTTCACCCAAAGTTTCATGACCCAAATCTCAGGTCAGATCCACTTTCTCACCACCCATCTTTCCTAATTAAGCCGAATACAAGCCTACAATACTATAGACCATACATGGAAATATATTACTGATAAAAAACCAATAAAATATTATTGGGAACAATAAATAAGGTGACATGGAAAATTTTCATGCATTTTCATGGGTTAGAACTCAAGTGATGCAAGTTTAAAGATTTATAGCCTTAGGTTGGTCATGCACAGGCCTGAGGAGGTCAAGAGTGAAAAAAATGGGTAGGGAGATTTATAGATAATTTAAAAGAAAAAATATACCTATTTTAGGTTTTAAAAAAATTACATCAGCCCCTACAAGATTAATTTGTTCTTGAATTACCTTCACACCTCTCTAGCATGCCAATTTCTCACAATTTTGTGTGCAATTGGGACTGTACAATAGGTTGTCAGTTATTTTTATCTTTTTATAAAATTAATAAAATATCTAGAACCTTTTAAGGCATATAATGTCTCTCCCACACTTTTTATATAAATAAAAACTATAATCCCACTACAACTTATTGCACATTCATTTAGATTCTTGAAAATAGGCTTGAAAGGTCTTCCTTTTTGTTTGATGATTGTAAAGGATTAAAAAATATATATTCATAAATGATCCTATTTTTTTAATACCTTAAAATATTTTATTAACATATATTTTTTGGCTTTCACTCTTCATTCACTCTTCAAACCTCATACTCAATGCAATGTTTCTCTCTTAGTTAAAGAATATGGACCTATAGATCTATAGACATGTAGGTCTATATTATTATCCATTTAATCCCATAATGAAATGATTATGGTTATTAAAAGACCATAAATCAAATATTTTACCTTTTATAGTAGTTTTCAAGATCAAACCTCTTTAAAACTTCTCAAATTTCCTTTGAACACCTGATTTTCTTTAGGTCTGTACCCTGCAAGATCACCTCAAAGATGGTTTTATAGGTTTGATCCATTGATATTTACTATTATTAGAGTCTCTTATATCTACCCTAAATTATATAAACTCATTATTCATGTAATAACCCAACTGGGTTTTACTAGAATAGGGTAGATGTTTTTTAATTAATTAAATAATCTCATTTAATAGATCTCATCATGATGAAACCTACAAACTGATATTTAACAAAATGTATTATTTTTAGTAAACTTTATTAAATGTGTGTGTGTGTGTGTGTGTATATATATGTGTGTATATGTATGTATGTATGTATATATAATACATTTATCTAATTATCACCATAACAATAATATATCAAGAACATGTACAATGTTGAATATAGAAACAAAAATGCATTAATTCATAGAAGTAGTATTACAAATTCATCAATGGCTAATATAACATTACGACCAATGTTGTAATTATTCATATGAATACAAAGCACAATTTTAGTAATACTAAAAGTCTCAATAATAATAATAATAATAATAATAATAATATAATTACACAAATCTCCATAAATCATGAGTATCAATGAACTCAAAGTATCCAAAAGTAATCTCAAGTGTAGTTTCTAGTGTAGTACTATTGCGGGGAGGGAGAGCATCATCTGAGTGGTTTTCCACAATAACCAAAGACCATCGATACCCTACACTATCTCCCAACAAGGGAATGACCCTCCCTTAATGTATGCGTGGATAATGATGCTATAAGAATCTAAAGTGACAACTAAAACCCATGTGATGTAATATAACTAATACATGGTGTATAACATAATGAAATTCATTCTAACATAATATTGTAAAAACATGTAAACTATACCATAAACATGAATTGACAATGTTTAACTATAAATATTACTTTGGCCAAAGTTTTCATATAGTTATTCATTTCTATGATCAATCAATTTCATACACACTACTCTATTGGATTACACCTCTTCTATGCATTAGTGGTACTAATTAAGTGAGTGGAATCTATCTTACTACTTATTTAGGGTCATTAATTTGAGGGTTGATTATAGATATAAAACTATAAAAAACAATAGATTCATATAGTATATTCCCTACTAGTAGATTTAAAACATTCTAAACATATAAATATTAAATGCATACATTTAGTCCATCAAATGTAATGCATTGAATCTTAAATCATCTAATTTATTACAAAATAATAAACAAATTTCATAAATATTCCTCAATAGAATCATACCATCCATGTAAGAAACCTATCTAGACATCAAGTTACATAATAATAACGTGAAATTCCTAATGTTATTTCATTCATATAAATAACATAAATTTACAACTTATTTACTTTACATCTAAGAGTAATCTAATTTATTGAAAAATAATAAATATATTTCATATATAATCCTCAATAGAATCATACCATCTAGGTAAGAAACCTATCTAGACATCAAGTTCTATAATAATAACATGCAACTCCTAATGTTATTTCATCCAATAAATAACATAAATTTTAAACTTATTTACTTAACATCCAATAGTAAAATTACATTAATAATCTATCTCAACATTATATGATTTGTATTCCATTTATAATACCACATGTATGCATGTTCCATTTAACCATTTAAACACAGCTCTATCTTAGCCACAAATGACAATACACCCATATATATTTGTCATACCATGAAATGTTTATAACATAAAATAGGCATATATATGTATATGTATATGTATGTATGTATGTACAATGTTGAATATAGAAACAAAAATTTCATTAATTCATAAAAGTAGTATTACAAATTCATCAATAGCTAATATAACATTATGACCAATGTTGTAATTATTCATATGAATACAAAGCACAATTTTAGTAATACTAAATGTCTCAATAATAATAATAATATAATAACACAAATCTCCATAAATCATGATTCTCAATGAACTAAAAGTATCCAAAATTAATCTCAAGTGTAGTACTATTGCAGGGAGGGAGCGCATCATCTGAGTGGTTTTCCACACTAACCAAATACCATTAATACCCTACCCTATCTCCCAACAAGGGAATGACCCTTCCTTAATGTATATGTGGATAATGATGCTATAAGAATATAAAGTGACAAATAAAACTCATGTGATGTAATATAACTAATACATGGTGTATAACATAATGAAATTCATTCTAACATAATATTGTAAAAATATGTAAACTATATCATAAACATGAATTGACAATGTTTAACTATAAATATTACTTTGGCCAAAGTTTTCATATAGTTATTCATTTCTATGATCAATCAATTTCATACACACTACTCTATTGGATTACACCTCTTCTATGCATTAGTGGTACTAATTAAGCAAGTGGAATCTGTCTTACTACTTATTTAGGGTGATTAATTTGAGGGTTGATTATAGATATAAAACTATAAAAATCAATAGATTCATATAGTATATTCCCTACTAGTAGATTTAAAACATTCTAAACATATAAATATTAAATGCATACATTTAGTCCATCAAATGTAATGCATTGAATCTTAAATCATCTAATTTATTGCAAAATAATAAACAAATTTCATAAATATTCCTCAATAGAATCATACCATCGAGGTAATAAACCTATCTAGACATCAAGTTACATAATAATAACATGAAATTCCTAATGTTATTTCATCCATATAAATAACATAAATTTACAACTTATTTACTTTACATCTAAGAGTAATCTAATTTATCGCAAAATAATAAATATATTTCATATATAATCCTCAATAGAATCATACGATCTAGGTAAGAAACCTATCTAGACATCAAGTTATATAATAATAACATGCAACTCCTAATGTTATTTCATCCATATAAATAACATAAATTTTAAACTTATTTACTTTACATCCAATAGTAAAATTACATTAATAATATATCTCAACATTATATGATTTGTATTCCATTTATAATACCACATATATGCATGTTCCATTTAACCATTTAAACACAGCTCTATCTTAGCCACAAATGACAATAGACCCATATATATTTGTCATACTATGAAATGTTTATAACATATATATATATATATATATATATATATATATATATATATATATATATATATACATACATACATACATACATACAGACACACACACAGACACATACATATATATATATATATATATATATATATATATATGTATATGTCTATGTACATACATACATACATATATATATGTATATATGTATGTATGTATATGTATATCTATGTATGTATGTAGGTACACACACACACACACACACACACACACACACACACACACACACAAACACACAGGATAAGTATATATATGTATGACATACTAATGACTTGATAATATGATACAAATCTAAAGATTATGTATATCGTGTGTGTGTGTGTGTGTGTGTACATACATACATACATACATACATACATACATACATACATGCATATATATATGTATGTATGTATGTTTGTATGTAGACACACACACACACACACACACACACACATGATATACATAATCTTTAGATTTGTATCAGATTATCAAGTCATTAGTATGTCATACATATATATACTTATCCCAACATATGGCTATAACAAAATTTAGCTTTGATAAAACACCATTTCAAATGTACAACACAAAATTTGTTGCATGAACCATATATGCATGTTTGTACACACAATACCCCTAATAGACAAATATATTGTCTATGTATTTAAGGTATCACATGCATTGTACATACATGAAAACAAACATAAATTATTTACAATTATCTTCCAATTAAGTATATAATTTGAACTATAGCAATTCAGCCTTGTCATAAATAAACCCAAGCAATTTTACACCATATCATAATATATATATTCTAATATAAACTCAATCATCATTATAAGTATTAGAGATTTTTTTATATGGAAAAATCATTTAATAATAATGGAGTCTTGTATAGATCCAACCAAATGTATAAGGATGTGTTTGAGTAAAAATGTAGGTCTACTTAACTATAGTGGTTTACATAGTTCCACAAAGTCACTTAAATAATTCATACAAGTTATATAATAATAAAACACATTTATAGAGATAAATAAAGAAACAAAACTCGCACATAGTCAATTATATAGATACATTGGTATATATGTATACTTTTAGGTCATGTAATAATTCTTTCAAGGCCTATATCTTCTAAAGAAATCTACACTCCTATATATGTATACCATCAAATATTTTAAAATAAAACTCATAAAATGAATTTAACCCAGACCTAGTAATAACTAATAACCTTAAACTTCCATTCATATATACAAATTTGGAATGCATAGTTAAGCCTATAATAGAATAACCATCCACTGTAATCATTTAAGGTTAGAATTTGATAAGTAAAGCATAAAATGAAAAACCTGAGTGTAAAAAAAAGTATATACATTGATGTATTCATACACAAGGCACCTTAAAATGGGACTATGTTATTTTATGAATATGTCCATGTATATTGGTATTACTTCTCAACTATTTATATGTATATTATAGACCCTTTTATCCCAAAAGAAATTTACAAACTAGATTTGTATAACCTTCAACATATCTAAAACCATCTTGAACTTATCAGTAAAACCTTACACCCATAGTCATGCCCTACAAGGGTTTAGAAAATCAACGTGGTTAATTAAATAATCAAGTTAACATCTACACATAAATAAAATGTTATAAAACTAGTAATGTTTAGTTCTAACTTATGATTTCTAGTCTTCCATTGATAATATTTTGACCAAGTATATTCATGTTAATGAATTGAAATATTCAATATTAACATAACCATACTTAGTTTAAAACCCAAATTTCCATTTCAAAAACCCTACTGTTTAAAAATTAACACAATCCTGTTTTATCATAGGGTTTCCATTTGTCTAAAATAACATATAAATCTCTACATTAAAATTAGGGTTTTATATTTTATTCCAAAGGATTCTCACATAATATCCATTTAAACTAGGGTTTCAAGTTTATATGTTCAATTATTTGGAAGGCCGATCCATCCATAGGGATGACATTTTAGCCTTCATATAATTTAATTGTAATGAAACCAATTGAAATCTCTTTAAAATAATCAATATTATGTCTATGAATTAAACAACATAACCAACCTAGTATATGGAATTAAAACTTTGCCAAATTTATTATCCCTCAAACCTCTTTCTTTTTACTTTCTCTTTCTTCCTTTTCTTCCCATATTTGTCATATATTCCCAGGTGTCTTCTCTTCCCATTATATTCTCATACATTTTAACCTCATACAACTAAATTCCTCTATTTCTGCTAGGACTCCTTGTGCTCATTATGATCTTGGAAAAGGAATCTTTGCATGAAATAAAAATCACATAAGACTATGGTAACACTAACTGATAGTCATGATTCCAAAAATACCAAAATAAAATGATGATTTTACTTAATAGTTTGTTAACACCATTTAACCCAACATAAACCCTAATATCTCAAGCCTTCTTCACATTAAACAATATAATAATAGTAATCTACTTTAAAATTTTATGCATGCCACATTAACTTCATTTAATGTTTATGCAATCGACTTTTATAGTCTTAAAAAATTACAATTTTAATGATATGTCTACTAGTATGAAGTTAATAACTAGACCTTCAACTATCATTTTTACATGATGACATTTAATTAAAATAATGATATTTACCAAATACCTTTGAAACAATGAAACTTAGAAACTCATTATACAATGCAACTTATGTCATCCATAATCCTTAATAATGAAATTCCATCTTAATATTTGACTTAACATTAGATCATTCAATTATTATAAATAATAAAAATCTTATAAGTATTAGGTGTATCAATATTGATTCTAAATAACAATATTGACATGGTAAAGAATTAATGTTTAATTAACAAATAACTAACTCACTTTCTAAACATAGAGACCAAGTTATGTATAATTAACTTGACACACAAATCAAGAAAAGTAATAGAATTTAATCTACTAATATATAAATGCATATTAAAAAAAAACATTGTCATGCCAAACTCAATTATATCCAAAGACAACATCAGGTAATGTTAAAGACATAAACAGATTCACTATTCATTAAAACAACATCTTAACTGAGATAAAATGAAACCACAGAATGAGATCTACATAAATAACAAACAAAAATCAAGACATCAATATAATTATATTATAAATTAAAGACACACTAAATCTATGCAATCAAAACTAATCAAATCATTTTTAATATTTATGGTGTGTGCATGGGTTTCTAGTCTTTAATCTCTTATCCCACAATGCCTCCATCTATGCCACCCTCTCTAATGATGCCTTCCCTCTGTCACACTCTAAGGGATTGATATGTTCTACATCCTCCTCAAAATAATGATTTTAGTTAGCCTAAAATATATATAATCCATAATATACTATTTTAATAACTAAAAACATGATCATTATGTGTAAAGTATAAAATTATAGCCAACTCACAGTTAACAATCATGTAAAATAAGAAACATATAACTACCCATAATTAGCATATGAAATCAAGCTTAAATAAATTGTAGTTAGTAAAATATTAAACATAAAAATCCATGAATTAATAGGTTATTAGTCTTAGAGATAAATTAGGATGGGACACTTCACCTATACTACCAATCAAGACCTCAAAACTATTTGCTTATTAGACCTTCTTTATTGTCCTTGAAGGTTGTAAGTGCTTTGTGGGATATATATGCACAAAGGGTATAAAATTAATGGATTTAAGGGATATTAAATGTATTCATGAGTTCTTGAGATAGTGATGCTAGGTGTTCTTCATAATCCCCAAAATGCATTCTTTTCTTATGCTTTTGTAGGCTGACCTATAGTGCAAATAGTCAAGGATAGTCTTGGATAAAAGAAAGGTTTTATTATTGTTTATTTATTCTCCCATTGATTGGAAGTTAAATAAATTCAATACAATTCTATTTAAATTTACAAGTCCCTTCAATGATTCTTAATATGTTCATATATCTCACATTTGGTAAAAACTTCATAACTTCTCTACCAACCTTGCCATACCAAAAAATACCTTATCTATTAAGGACTTTACCCTTGGTTTGGTATAAGAAAATTAATCTAGTAATTAATATGGGATTGAAATATCATGGAGAGAGTGTGAAAGGTTGATCCATATATGTATTAGATGCTCTATATTTATTTTAAGTCTCAAAATCCTTCAACAATACCCTATTTGGTAGCAGATAATCACATTCTCAATTTGACACAAACCTACAAGTTTATATTTTTTTCCATGTTTAGTAATTTTAGAATTAAATAATGTATTTAAAAAACCCAAGTGGATAATTAATAAAAAAAATATTGTTTCTTAAATGGACACCTTCATCTTTATGCATGAAACCATCTTTTATCTTTAGTGACTCTATTTGCCACCTTAAAGAATAATAAAACACAAAATTTATTGTCATTTGACTAACCACACGTGCTAATTAATGATAGAAAATAATTTTATATGACTATATAGACCCATTATGATCTAAAAAAGCTATCCATGTTCATCCATAAATCTTCAAACTCATTTAGAGAATAAAAACCTAACTTGTGGGGTTTTAGGAGGGGTTTGGGCTACTTATTTTGTTAATGATTGTTCATAAATCATAGACATTAAAAAAAAATCATAAAATTTCAACTTCATAATTTTTCATGTCCATCCCCAAGGTCACTAGATCCAACTCTCTTTCTTCATCATGAAATCAACACTTGAAAATGGCCTTCACTAGCTTGTAAAGACCTTGATAGAGGAATGGATAAGTTTTCTACCATTTTTGGACTTGTAATTCCTAAAAATACTTGGTTTGGGTCTGGTGAAGGTATAAGGAGTCTTGGAGGTTATTTAAAATCAATCCTTATCTTAAAAAATATAATGAGACTCCTATAGACCACTCTACAAATAATAAATTGCCACATTCTACCTTCTTTTCCTACTGGAGAAGTGAACTAGGTGTTGATGGAGTTTCACAATGCCTATACATATGTGGAACAATGTGACAAGATAATATTAAAACTATTTATGTACCATATCTTACATTATTCCTTCTTTTAACATTATAAAATGATAAAAAACACTTGAAATGGCTTATAATGTTAGTGTTGACCAAATTTGAACATGTAAGTCAAATTAGGACCTCTATAGATAAAAACTTATTTTTTAGGTGTTTTAGGGGTCTAATATTATTTCATAAGGTGTATGATAGGTCATTTTATGTCATTTCATGTCACATTAGCCTTGGTCTTGGTCATTTTAAACATTTAGGTCTTTTTGAGTCATTTTGGGGGTTAAAATGGATCATTAAATGACTTATACAACCTCTTTAGGAAATGTGAAGGTTTAAAAGGATTATTTCATGCCTCATGTGTCCTCATATACCTTAAGTACCTATTTCTAACTAAAAAGTGGTAAGTTCTTAAAAAAAAATGATAATTCTCTTAGAAAAATGAGTATTTAATGAGGTGTATGGAACTGGATAGATTCTTGTAGTTAAGGACATTTCAATATTTTCCCTTTGTCTTCTGTATACTTACTCCAGTGATTAGTTTGATCACAAGCAATAAATGAAGAAAATTGCTTCTCATTTTGTTCACTAGGCTTAAAAAGCAAGAATGGCCCTTAAGTTTATACTTGGTATAGTCAACAAGAGAGTTTTTAGGAAAAATTATACTAGGGGTGTCTTCTATAATTAATAATATTTGATTTTATGTTTAGTTTTAGAGGAATGGTGGTCTATGCCTTATGAACCATTCTTAAGAAGTTAGACTATATAATTTTATTGCTAATTTGTGCACCCTATGGGTTTTGATTTGGTTTTGATAAGTTTATAAAATAGAAATGTTGAGAATAATTATAGAGGTATTTTACTACCCTCACATGTTCCCCATCCTTTTTTTCTATTTTGAAGTTGATTTTATGAGCCAATCATCTTAGGTTTGCAAATTGGTCTCATTTGGGATGATAGGTATATTTCCACCATTTTTAGGTTCTTCATGCTTTGATAATGGTTTTAATTGTTGAGGATATGTTTATTTATATGTTTTCAATGCTGTATTATTCCCCTAACCTTTCAATCTCCTTCCTCAAAATTAATCTCCATAAGGATATAGTCAACACAGTCATATAACAGATAAAATGCACCTGCAAGTGATCTCATGGAGGAATTCAAATTGAAAAGGAGGCATTGACACTTTTTTAATATCATTGATAGTGTGAATATGAATTTGGATGTGTTAATATAGGCTTAAAACTCATTTATTGTAAAGATAATGCACACTCTCCAACCTCATATTCATTGCCTATCTATATGTAACTCAAAATGTCTACCTGTAAGTGTCTTCATGGAAACCAAACATGTTGAAATGGATAATTTGAGATTAAAATGGTAATTTATAGATAATAGATTATATTTTAATTATTTTATAAGATCTTAAAACTCATAAGAGGACAAAAAATAATTCACATTTCTCTAATTCTATCCACTACCTGTACATGAAAATATCCACATACATGTGGCATTAATAGAGCTATAATGGTATTCGTATGAAGAGGTTAGACAAATGGTGACACCCTCATTAAATTATTAGTGTGATATAGACCATGGAAACCCTATTTGAAGGGATAATTTTTTAGATTAAAGTGGATAATACCTTTAAAAGGTGAGATGATTGTACTCAGGGACATGTTCCCTAAAAGGAAAAAATAGAGCACCTAGAATTTTCATAGAGGTCATACAATAGGGTTATCATGAAATTTGAATAATCTAGATGACTATTATTTTTAGTCTTTGCATAGGATAAGGAGTATGAAAGGTTTGGAAGGTAGATGACTAATGGAGGATTGTTAGCAAAAATCCTAAAGTTGCATATTTATGTACTAAACACAATCAATATCATCTATAGGTTTGAGCTATAAGAGACCCCTACACTAAATGTTGTAATACAAAAACATACATATATGTTTTACTGGTTCTAAATGTAATTTATAAAGGATAATATGTTGTGTTTTGGGCCTTATATGCACTTGTAGGTATCTCTTGCCTGAAAGTTGATGTATAATGGACTGTGAAGCCCTCCAAGTGCATAGTACAATATTAAACATAGAACCTTATGAATATGGAGATACATATCATACAAAATTTTATTCTTAAAATCCTTATATGGTTCTTACATGTTATATGGCATAATTTTCAAGGAGAAAGACACCTATAGTACCCCACACAATCAATTGTAGTTGACTATGAGGGGCAAAGAGCAAAGGGAGTAGGTTTTTTCAGGTTGATATAGCCCAAACATGATAAAAATGAATCCAAACACTTATAAAATTATATAATAAGGTTTTAATATGTCTAATTCAATTTTTTTAAAGTCAAATTCAAGCTAAGAATACCTATAAGTACCCTCTAAAATAAGAAATATAGTTTGTAGTCCAAGATAGTGAAATAAAAGGTATGTAATGAGGGGTATGTAGGGAGTTGAAATGGTGAATATAACTAAAAAAAAATCATCATGAATATTATCTTCTATAGAGGATATTGAAATGGATAACAAAATAGAGAGGGGGCTCTAAACAAATGTCACACAGTCCATTCCTTAAACCCTACATATAGTCCACTCAACACAAGTCTATTTTAGATCTTAAAAGAGTTGAGGGGTCAAATGACCTAACCAAGAGCTCAAATTTGGTATAGAGAATCTCCAAGACTTGAATAATATTTACCAACATCTATTTTTTTTGAGTAAATATGGTAAGTACCCTTTATTTTATCTTAGATAGAGGGTACTTCCCTTTATGTACAAACTAGCAGGTTTTGGAAAGTGTGGATGAAATGTGAAAAATAAGTTGATTATAACTTCCAAAAAGGTATGTAAATATTAATGACATACAAACCAACATGAGAACAACCATATAAGGAGGAATCCCATCTTAGAGGTCTAGACCCTAAAATTTATAGACATGTTTATAAGGCATGGTTAGGCCTAGAAGCCAAATAGGATGCCATTTTCACTTCTAAGTGTATGGGGTCATGATAGATGTTTAAAAACTTCCACCTTTTAGATAAAGCATCAATAATCCATTTTTAGGCTCAGAAGCAAATTAGACCTATGAAAAGTGGACAATAAAGCTTGATAGACCAACTTTAGAGGATCATATCTACTTGAATGGTTTGTATGGAGACTCAAGGGCATAGTATGAGTTGGATAAGGTCTTAAAAAACAATTTTTTGGAATTAATTTCCCTTTCCAATGTTCCATCTGTTGTTCCCAAAATGAGCTTCGCTCATTTTGTAAACAACCCCCTACGAAAATTGTCCGTTTCGTCTTGGTTGGATCGGGGAGTGGTTCCCCCCCCCCTTTTTTGCTTTTCTTTTCTTTTTCCCTTTCAGAGTTGATCTTTCTTTTTCTGCAAGGGCAGCGAAAATCGCCGCCCCTGCACTTTTTCTGCAAGGGCGGTGAAAATCGCCGCCCCTGCACTTTTTTTGCAAGGGCGGCAAAAATCGCCGCCCCTGCACTTTTTCATTTTTTGCGCAAGGCATTAATGGCCCTACGCGGCGGGTGGTTGAGGTTGGTTTTTCAACCTTTATAAACCGATTTGGGCCTCATTTCTTCTCACTTCCTCCTCCTCCCCTCCTACCTCTTGCACCTGAGCGCTCCAAGTGACTTTGCGAAGTGCCAACTCGCGGATCTGACTTTGTGGCGTGTGCGTTTTCCAGGTAGGGTTTGTTTTTAAGTTTTGTTTTTATTTTTGTGTGTTTTTTCCTCCTCTTCCCTACGGCCTCGAAAGGGCGGCATTTCATTACCGCCATTCTGCCCCTGCTTTCTTCCTGCAAGGGTGGCATTTCCTTGCCGTTGTTCTTCCCTGCTCTCTTCCTATAAGGGCAGCGATTTTCGCCGCCCCTGCTCTCTTCCTGCAAGGGTGGCGATTTTCGCCGCCCCTGCTCTCTTCCTACAAGGGCGGCGATTTTCGCCGCCCCTGCTTTTTTCCTTCCTTTTTCAACTAACTCCCAAATTTTTTTGGGTTGTCCTTTTCAAGCTTTTTCTTCCTCATTTTCCATCTCTTTGCCCATCCTGACCTTTTTAAGTGACCTCCTGTGGCCCGTGTCACTTGAATTGCTCTCCCCATCTCTCACTCTCCTTTTGACTATGGCTGCAGCACCTTCAGCAAGCTCCTGCACGCTTGCTCCCGTTCAAATGAGATCGTCCCCCATGACGGAAGCATCTCCTTCAAAGGCGAAGAAGATGAAATACAGATACCAGGGCGTCTTCCCGCTCATAGCGATCACCTCGAATGTCGATGACATTCGAGACACTGAGATCAGCCATGTAGATATGGCCGAATTCCTGGTACGAACCAAAGCGACCAATCCCAGCACTAGGATAAAGAGAATTATCAAGAGTAACATCCACCTGGTGGCTGCCTTCCCAGTAGCAGCTCATCATGCAGAATTTGTCCTTCAATGCGTGCACTTCTATGACAAAGAGACCAGATCAGTCTCGGATGCCAGTGGCAGCATGATCATTCGGTTGGACCCTGAATTTATCGACAAAGTCTTTTTGTGTCCACCAGCCACCGAAGTGACCCAAATCGACTTTGAGAATGTGCAGAGGGAGTATGACAAAGACCCCGAGAGGGCAAAGAGGGTCATAAACCATAAGTGGTTAAAAACCCCAAGGGCCGGCCTATCTAGATGGTCGAAAAGCTTCCCCAGAAGCGACTTCATTGAAGAAGTTGGTGACTTAATCACCTTTCTCAGCAGAGTACGGGGCCTCCCGTCCTCTTCAAAATTCCATGAATGGATGTATCCATTCATTAAGATCATTTTGCAAGGCAAACAAGCCATTTTCTGGGGAGAACAGATCAGTAACGCTATTCACGAGCAGCTGACCAGGGTACAAACCTCCTTCAAATTCTACATGACCTCGTACCTGTTCTACATAGCTGCTGCCATGCGATCTTTCTCAGGCCTAACCACAGAGGGGGATAGGAAGACCACCCCGGTCTATTCATACTATCCACAACTGACACTTCAGAGATCGACACGTCATTTCAAGCGAGTGAATGACGCATTCTTTACCGTATTTCTATGTCTCTTCGATCCTCAACTGGAGCAGAAGAGAATGTCAGACGAGGCTTGGATAGTAGTGAACAGTTTTGGCTGCATGTTCCTCCAGTTCCCTACATTTTCTTATCTACGAGTGGGTTTCTACCAAGGATACCCTTATATGCTCCCTAGATTCCCTTCAAACAGGTTGGTCCTAATGGAGCTTTGTCGGCAACTGGCCGTCGTACACTCAAAATAGATGGAGCTAAAGAGACCTGGTTTCAAGTTTCCTATCCAGATTGGTAGATTTTCCATTGCTACATCGACTAAAGCCAAGGTTATGGAAATAGAGATGCAGATGGTTACCGTCAAATCTTTCAAAAGACGGGAAAAATTTGATTACAGAGGAGTCAGAGAGACGATTCGAAGGAAGACTCAGTTTCACGAGCCTATGATTGAGGACATCTGGGTAGATCTAAGAACAGCTGAAGAGATAAGAAAGATGGACTATTGCCGTCTCACGCTAGAGCAGATAGAGTACCTCGAGCTTGCAGAGATCCCTTCAGGGTTGATTGATGATGGGAATATAGTGAACAGCAGATATCTGACAGAGAAGGTCACTGGTTCCCCTCTTCCTCCGATCAACTGGTCTCAAAAAGAGCTGACTTCTCTAAGGAAAAGATTCGAACCAGTATTGGCTAACACCAATAGTTGGTTGGCAGCAAATGGAATCACCCTAAAGGAATTCATTACAGGGTCAGAGGCCGAATATCAAGCAGAGATGAAGAGAAAGGAAGAAAGCTGAATCAAAAACAAAGATGACATCCCTTCATCTTCTAGACCTCACAAGCCTAGGATCGTCTTTGTATCCAAGAAGCCTAGGTCAGAATAAGAACCTGAGGTAGCAGCCGAAGAAACCAAAGAACAAAGTCCTGGGGTACAGGCAGCTCAACCGATGGGGTCAATAGAACAACCTTCAGAATGACCAGGTGTTGGGTCTCCAACCTCAATGGAACAAGTGTGGTTGATCCAGGGTTCCTCTCCTCCTCCTCAATCTCCTTCGGTGCCCACTTTTCCTATCTCTCCCATTAGCGTTCCATCTTCCAGAGCTGCTTCTCCTTCCAAAGTTGTTTTTGGTGATCCGCAGGATCTTTCAGCAGGTTCACCTCGTTCTTCTGCATCCATTCCAAGTTTATCATCTCCATCTTTCAACCTGCCACCAAGCCCTGTACCTAATCCTGAATCAACAGTTGGCACAGTCTCGCCGGTCACTCCAGCTACGACTACTGTCACCACTAGTAGCATGGAGGCCGCTACCGTGACATCGACGGAAGCGACTATTGTTACAACAGGTACTTCTCTCCCGTCGTGGATGTCTGCTTTCACACCAAAGAGAAAGAAAAGGGCCATCTCCCCAGAAGAATTTGATTTTGGCAAGATTGTGCCAGCCAAAACAAAAGCTCCCAAGAAGCCAAAGATCCTTTCTAAGTTGGTCAAGGAAAAGGGGCATAAATTTCTAGAAATTGCCAAACCCCCACAGGACGCAACCCTTGAGGGTTTTGAAATGAGCAGTTATTACTTTTCTCGTGTTGAATTGGGCAAGGTTACACACGAAGGTGCGAAGAGTGATCTTCAGTCAGCAATGGACATTATGGTCCAAAAAATTGACAAAGAAAAAGAGATGAAAGATTTTTATAAAGCCAAGGCTGAGCAGTTAATGACAGTAATCAGAAGATTCACCATCCCACCTGAAGCAGCAACTCCAGAGGCCTTTTCCGTGGATGATTCAGTCATTCAGAAAGCTGAAAAGACTTATTTAAAGGGAAAAGTGATGGAGGAATATATTGACCGAATACACGATCAAGGAATCTCTCTGCTATCTGAGGTTGCAGAAAGAATAGGGAAAATGAAAAGGTTGAAGGCTCAAGTAGATAGTTTTGTTTCTCTTACCTCTCAAGAGATTAATGGCTTGGAGAAAGATCTCGGAGGATGGAAGAAAATAGAAGGTCTAAAAAAGAGTACCCTGATATCTATCGGTGTTATCCCCAACAAGGATTCATATGTTGAGATCAAAGAGGTGATGATTTTCAGGATCCAGGTACTCAAAGATCTAATTGATGATCTCAAAGCTTTTAAAGAAGCTAGTGATAAGAGTGACCTGAGCTTGTTGAACAAGTTAGAAGAGCTACCCTGCGACTTGACCTCTAAGGATCATCAGTTCCTTCCAGCAGATGAAATGATTCAAAATTTTGAAGGGATGATCCAGAAGGATTTCAAAGGAGCATCTTTCTCAATAACTTCAGTTGATAGCATTCTGGATGCTCAGTTGACTCTAGAAAATTTAAGATCCAGGTTAACTGGCCACTATAAGGCCATCACGGCAATAAAAGATGCATTAATCAGATCAAGGGTCATCTCCAACAATGCAGTTGCACCGGACAGCATAGGGATCCAGGCATCGATCACCATGTATGATGCTCATTTGAAGAAGTCCCGTGGCAAGAACTGACACTTTCTCTCTTTCTTCTTCTATCCTTAGGCATTTTTGTTTTCTATAGAATTCATGCAATTTTGTAAATTGTAATTACGAATAACCTTTTTTGGAAAATATCTAAAAGTCAAAGATGAGTCATCTTTGACCAAGATATTTTGTATATTTTATTATTTTTCTGTTTTTGAGGTTTTTCTCCCTATATATAGTGGAGACCTCATTTGTAAATGATCTTGGGAAAATAGAGAGAAAACACTCTGCTGAAATTGAAGCAACTTTTGAGACTTTGTGCTCAGATTTGTAAATCAGATTTTGTCAAATGAATGAGAAGCAAGTGATTTCAGACTTTGTGTTGAAGTTATCTGTATCATCTAGGAAATAGTTTCTTATGTACTCTTTCCTGATAACCTCTTGTTTATCTGACTTAATAAGCAAAGTGAATGTGTTGATATTATCTAAGGGCACTTTTTGAGGGTAGAAGATAGACTTTGTGCTACTTTTACTTTTGAGATTCTTTTATCTTTTGTAGTTTCAGGTGAAGACTTTGTGCTTCACTTTATTCTATGGTTATACTTGTTCCGAATCTGTGGAGAAGCTACAGAAGACTTTGCGCTTGCGTGAGCGCTCTTGTGACTTTGTTACTACAGGTGATTTCTGGTTTTCTGTTTAATATCATTCCTGAAAGAAGAGTGTTGTTAGCTTTAGATCAGAGATTTTCCTCTTTTGTCCTTCATACATTACCTCTAAAAGAAGAGAGGTAGATGCTGTTATACCACCCTCGTGTGTTATTTTCTGTTTAACTATATATTCAGCACGTAAATATTGATAGGGAACCTCCCCTTGATGAGAGGAGAGATTTACCTCGTCTTGATCTGGTAAAGCCACACTCCTCATGGTGTAAATCTCCCTTATGCTGTGGCTGATATCCCCATTTTGTCATCAGTTAGTTGACGACAAAATATTCACCCAACAGTTTTTTGGCGACTCCGCTGGGGATTCGGATGTGCAGTCTGAAACCTCAAGTTTTAGATTGAAGCAGTCCTTACCCTTCTCCATTACGTAATCTAGCGACTCCGTTTCATGTCTTACCCATTATCATTTTAGCTTTACCAGTTGCCTCCATTATATTATCTGGTCTGCAAAACCAGAGCTGTTGAGAAGAATGCACATCTTGGAGCCTCAAGCTTCAACTTGAAATTCTTTCGGTCCCGTTTTCATTTTAAAAATTTGGAAACCCCACGCTATACCAGAAGTCAGAGATCTAAGGGTGTTGTTGACCCTATATTTGAATTAGCACAACAAAGTAATTTTGATCTATTTCCTCCATCATCTTCTCTTCAACGGTCCAAGAGTTTTCCTTCCAGCATTGTCTGGTCACCACCACAAGGTCGAACCCCTTTTCTTGCTGTCAATCACCGCCTCCCTATAAACACTCCACCAAGGTTTGTTATCCCACCTTTTCATCCCCTTATCATAATGGCTCAAGGCCCGTGGGGTAATTCTTTCAGTCCCCGTAATTTAACCCCACCTCTGCATGAACTACCTCGTAGTTCTAGAAAAAATTTCCCTAAGTTTTTTGATGATGGAAAGGTTCATCCCGACGAGCATATTGCCGCTTTCTCTATAGCATGTGGCGTAATTGGTGTTGAATTTGAAGATGTGGTGGTGAGACTTTTTGTGGAGACTTTGCAAGGTGCTGCTGCAGATTGGTTCTATCACTTGCAGGCTGGGTCAGTAACAAACTGGGATACGCTCAAGTCCAAATTTGAAGCTTGGTTTAAACCCACTGAAGATGCACACGCTTTGTTAGCTCAGCTAACACAGATGAAAAAAGAGTCCCCGGAACCCATGAGGGATTTCATAGCCAAGTTCAACAAATTAAGGAATCAGATTCCTACTATGGCTCAACCCACGCCGGAGAATCTCAAATGCTTTTTTATCAACTCACAGCTCCCCGAAGTAAGCTTTTTGTTGAGACGAGCTGGCCCTATGGACCTAGCCCTGGCTCAAGGATTGGCCACCAAGATTGAAGATGATCTTATCCTGGCAGGCAAAATCAAGAAAGATTCTGGTAAAAACAAATACCCCTCACCGTCTGAAAGTTCCTCCACGGGCACTACTGATCCTATGGTGTAAAAATTAACAAATGAACTGATTGCTTTAAAGAGACAAATTGCTCAAAGCCCGTCTGCCCCTACCTATCGAGATGCACCCAGGAGGACATTTCAGAATCAGCCATATCAAAATAATACTGCCCGAACCCAAGGACAATCGAATCGCCTACCTCCCCCTTCAGGGAGATTAGCCATTGAAGCAGCACCTACAAATTCCGCGGTTGGATACCTAGAAACTGAGCACGACCTTTCTTTTCAGCCGTAACTGGATCAATCAGAAAGTGCTAACCTCTTTGGTGAACAGGATGAGGAGTTAGCTGGTGACTCCAGTATCGGTTTCCTAGATTACCAAGATGAAGCCGGACAACAAGGGGAAGATTCAAAGGAGGCTTATGCTGTCTTTACCAGGTATCAAAATCAATCGGCTTCACGCACTGACAAAGAGAAAGTAGTTGACGAGCTCCGGCCAGCATTTTCCATTGCCCAATGCGGGACTCCATTACCTCCGCAATCAAAAGATCAGGTAACTCATAAAAAGGTAAATGCTCCCGGTCACTTAATATCCTCCCCTCCTACTACTCAGGCCGGTGAAGAACCTGTCAAGGTCCTTGATGAGGGGATTGCTCCTTTTTCTATTGTGACCACCTTTCAATCATTTGATATTATTGATCATGCTAAAAAAACTAAGATTCAAATGACGGAGTTTGAGTATTTGAGAGCTAACCCAGAACAACTTGATAGGTTAGCAGAATATGTTAAAAATAAAGCTGTTCTTGTAGGACCAAATCCTTCAAAAGTTGTTCCAGATCTCCCCAAAGACAAACCAGCCCAAAATAATTTGGTTGTGACACCCCCCGTCACTCCCAAAAAAATAGAACCTTTTTATGTCTCTCTGCTTATAAATGGTTTCAAACTGAGCAACTGCATTATAGACTCCGGGGCTTCAGATAACGTCATGCCTGAAAAAGTGGCGGATTCCTTGGGCCTGACTTTGACCAAAACTTTTGGGAGGTGTTTTTTCATGGAAAATAAGCAGGTTCCCCTCCTTGGCCAAATAAAAGATGCTCAATATGCTTTTGCGGCTTTTCCAGAGAAGCGAATCAAAATGACAGTTCTAGTGGCCGATGTCCCAGCATCTTACGGCATCTTGCTTGGACAGAATTTCTATAAGGATGTTGGAGGTGAGTTAAGCATGGACCTATCAGAGGCCAGGATTCCAGTTCAAGGCGTCATGAATAAGTTGCTTCCTGAAAAAGAAGCCAGGTACGTAGTTACCCATTCCACAGCACCCGAAGCTCAAATTTTATTTGAGTCATCAGGTATGGGCACTTATTTCTTATCCTCTGACGAAATCCACGGTGCCCTGGAGGAAACTCCTATGGATAATGATTTAGGTTTGGTTTCGCCTGACGCTAGAGGAGGAATGTCTAAACAAAATGAACACACAAATCAACCCTTTCCCCAGAATGGGAAAGTTTGTGAAAAAAAACCATGCCTGATGAGTTATGGACATTAGAGTTTGACGGCAGTTGCTCTTCTACTGGATCAGGAGCCGGAGTTGTGTTGGTATCCCCTCAGGGAGAGGTTATCCCTTTTGCTTATAAATTACAATTCAACAATACTAACAACACAGCTGAGTATGAATCCCTTTTGCTTGGACTACAGGCTGCCAAAGAAAAAGGCATAAAGAAAATCCATGCCAAAGGGGACACTGAGTTGATAGTGTATCAGATAAGGAACCTCTATCAGACCAAAAATGAGAGGTTGCGCCATTATCGCAATCAGGTATGGGATCAGATTGAGGATTTTGATGCCTTCAATATCTCTGTCATTCTGAGGGAATTCAATGATCGAGTAGACGCATTAGCTGTCTCTGCAACTCTCCTGATTCCCCATCCTGATTTCAAAGGAGATAAGTATACTATTGAGTTGGTTTTCCGACCAAGTGTACCAGACAATGTTGACCACTGGCAAGTATTTAATGACGATGATCAAATCATCGCTTTCTTGGAGCAAAAAGACACTTTCAAACAATTGTGTTTTGAAGGTAGCAAGCCCTAGGAGTATGGACTAACCCCTGAAACCCAGGTCCATACAGGTGAAGATTTGCTGCAGCTGAAGGGAAATGAAATTCCCAAAGGTTTAGTTTCCCTAGAGAAGCTGTTTGATGACCACGACCGGTTTGTCAAACAACAACAAACAGATTCAAGTTCTTCTTCAGATTTTGATCAAATCAACTTGGGAACCAAGCATGACTCTAAGATGGTAAACATTGGGAAATGCTGCACTTCCAAGGAAAGGTTTGAGCTTGCTAGTTTACTCTGTCAATATAGGGATGTGTTGGCCTATTCTTATGACGACCTGAAATCTCTCAGGCCACATGACATCCGTCATGACATCCCCCTAAAAGCCAATTTTGTGCCTTATAAACAGAAATCTAGGCAATATAATCCAAAAATCTCAGATACTATTTTAGCCGAGATACAAAAGATGTTGGATGCTCGGATAATTTTTCCAATCCATCACTCAACATGGGTCACTAACATAGTACCCGTCAGAAAGAAAAATGGTGAGATTCGAATCTGTGTGGATTTCAGAAATTTGAATCAGCTATCCTTAAACGATAACTACCCCCTTCCCATTATGGATCAAGTCCTACAGATGGTAACAGGTTCAGAAATGTTATCAATGCTTGACAGTTTTTCAGGTTATAATCAAGTGGAGGTCGGGAAAGCAGATCAACATAAGACAGCATTCACCACACCCTGGGGTACTTTCGCTTACCGCAAGATGCCTTTCGGTCTGATAAATGCAGGCGCTACTTTTCAAAGGGCTATGGATCTCGCTTTCAAAGATATAATGGGAAAATTCATTGTAGTATACTTAGATGATCTAACGGTATTTTCAAAACAACGTTCTGAGCATGTTCACCATTTGCAAAGAGTACTAGAGCGCTGCCGTCAAAATGGCATCTCGTTAAACCCAAAGAAATCCATTTTCAGAGTAGCTGAAGGGAAGCTTCTCGGACACGTAGTGTCCCGAGAAGGTATCAGAATTGATTCAGGAAGAGTTAGATCCATTCAGGAACTTACTCTACCTACCAGCAAGACTGCAGTTCATTCTTTCTTTGGAAAGGTCAATTTCCTTAGGAGATTTGTTCCTGAATTCACCGAGAAAACCCGTCACATTGTCAACATGATGAAGAGCAATGCCACATTTAGGTGGACTATCGAAGGCAAAGCAGCGTTCAAAGAAATTAAAGAAGCAATTGCAGGGGTACCAATCTTGGTCTGTCTGGACTATACTAAAGGTTTCAAAATATATAGTTATGCCTCTGAGCATACACTATCAGCTATTTTGGTTCAGCCCAATTCAGAAAATGCAGAATCTCCTATTTCATTCATGAACTGCCCACTCAAAAATCACGAGTTGAAATATTCCCTTATGGAGAAACACGCATACACCGTGGTCAAGGCTGTCAAGCATTTCAGGTTTTATATCCTGAATTCTCACACTGAAGTCCTTGTACCAGATACAACAATAAAATCTATTTTGACTCAGCAAGAGTTCAGCACAAAGAGGGGTAACTGGATTGCCAAAATTCAGGAATTCGATCTGGACATCAAACCAACCAAGCTCATACGAGGACAGGGCCTTTGCAAATTGATCGCCGACAACACTCCAGAGGAATTAAAAAATGAAGATCAAGATATTAAAAGCGTGCCCACAGTTTTCTTTGTCGTTACTACTGATGAGTGGTTTTCTGACATTGCTTATTTCCTAACATATGGTGAATGCCCTCCTCATCTTTCTTTTAAAGAAAAGCGAAATATTAAATTAAAGGCAGTTGGTTATGTTCTATGGGACCATGGTCTTTACAAAAGAAACCTGGATGGGGCATTTCTTCGTTGTGTTGATAAAGCTCAACAAGAAAGACTTTTAGAATCTTTCCACAATTTGGCCTGTAGAGGACATTTCTCTACACCAGTGACGGCACACAAGATTCTACGAGCGAGGTACTTTTGGCCTACGCTTTTTTAGGATGCCTATAAATGGGTGCGAAAGTGTGAGCTGTGTCAGCAATTTATCGGAAAACCCAAGCTACTTGCTTTACCCCTCAGGCCAGTTGTGATCGATGAATCGTTCCAGCAGTGGGGTATTGATTTCATTGGTGCAATTAACCCATCTTCAAGCGCCGGACATGATTATGTCCTCACCGTGACAGACTATTTTACTAAGTGGGTGGAGGCCAAACCAACTAAACATGCTACATCTGAAGTAGTATGCACCTTCCTCAAAGAAAATATCATCTCCAGGTTTGGGGTTCCACTAAAAATTGTGACAGATAATGCGGCCTGCTTTTCGTTGCATGAAATCACTCAATTTTGTTTCCACTATGGGATTACCTTGTCTCACACTTCAGACTATTTTTTCCAGGGAAATGGACAAGCAGAATCAAGTAACAGGAACCTAGTCACCATCATCAGGAAGTTGGTGGACGACAATCAGAGAACATGGCACAAAGCTTTGTATGATGCTTTATGGGCTGATAGGATAACACCTAAAAGAGCTATAGGTATGTCACCTTTCTAACTCTTATATAGATGAAATGCTGAAATCCCCATCACCCTTGAACTACCAGCACTCAGGTTAACCAGAGAAATCGAAGACTCGACCTTTGAAGGCTCGGTTGACAAGCGTATCATGTGTCTGATGGAGCTGAATGAACAACGAGTTATGGTGGTAGATCGGATCAAGGAACACTATAACCGGGTGAAGGTGCTTTTCGATAAAAGAGCTAAAGCGCGTGAGTTCCAAGTCGGAGATCAAGTCTTGTTATGGGACAAGTGGTGTGAACCGAAAGGGATGCACGGCAAATTTGACTCCCTGTGGAGGGGTCCGTTCACCATTCGACAGCTCTGTGGCGAAGCTAGCTTTTTGCTGGAGTATAAAGATGGAACACCGTTTACACTACCTCATAATGGGCAGCATCTAAATCTTTTCAACCCTTGAAGCTTGGATGAGTCCATTTGTAAATATGTGCAGTTCTTTTTCTTTTTATCTTTTTTCTTTCGCTCGACTCCGTAGCCCAATGGCTTGGATAAAGGCACTTAGAGCCTAGTTTCTACTTCTGCTAATCTTTTCGATTGAGCAGAAGTTCCCCAACAAGAGCCAGCTGTTGTTCCCAAAATGAGCTTCACTCATTTTGTAAACAACCCCCTACGAAACTTGTCCGTTTCATCTTGGTTGGATTGGGGGGTGGTTCCCCCCCCCTTTTTTGCTTTTCTTTTCTTTTTCCCTTTCAGAGTTGATCTTTCTTTTTCTGCAAGGGCGGTGAAAATCGCCACCCCTGCACTTTTTTTGTAAGGGCGGCGAAAATCACCGCCCCTGCACTTTTTCTACAAGGGCGGCGAAAATCGCCGCCCCTGCACTTTTTCATTTTTCGCGCAAGGCATTAATGGCCCTACGCGGCGGGTGGTTGGGGTTGGTTTTTCAACCTTTATAAACCAATTTGGGCCTCATTTCTTCTCACTTCCTCCTCCTCCCCTCCTACCTCTTGCACCTGAGCACTCCAAGTGACTTCGCAAAGTGCCAACTCGCAGATCCGGCTTTGTGGCACGCGCGTTTTCCAGGTAGGGTTTGTTTTTAAGTTTTGTTTTTATTTTTGTGTGTTTTTTCCTCCTCTTCCCTGCGGCCTCGAAAGGGCGGCATTTTATTGCCACCGTTTCGCCCCTGCTTTCTTCCTACAAGGGTGGCATTTCCTTACCGTTGTTCTTCCCTGCTCTCTTCCTGCAAGGGCGGCAATTTTTGCCGCCCCTGCTCTCTTCCTGCAAGGGCGGCGATTTTCACCACCCCTGCTCTCTTCCTGCAAGGGCGGCGATTTTCGCCGCCCCTACTTTTTTCCTTCCTTTTTCAACTAACTCCCAAATTTTTTCCGGGTTGTCCTTTTCAAGCTTTTTCTTCCTCATTTTTTGTCTCTTTGCCCATCCTAACCTTTTTAAGTGACCTCTTGTGGCCCGTGTCACTTGAATTGCTCTCCCCATCTCTCACTCTCCTTTCGACTATGGCTGCAGCACCTTCAGCAAGCTCCTGCACGCCTGCTCCCATTCAAACGAGATCATCCCCCATGACGGAAACATCTCTTTTAAAGGCGAAGAAGATGAAATGCAGATACCAGGGCATCTTCCCGCTCACAGCGATCACCTCGAATGTCGATGACATTCGAGACACTGAGATCGGCCACGTAGATATGGCTGAATTCCTGGTACGAACCAAAGCGACCAATCCCAGCACTGGGATAAAGAGAATTATCAAGAGTAACATCCACCTGGTGGCCGCCTTCCCAATAGTAGCTCATCATGTAGAATTCATCCTTCAATGTGCACACTTCTACAACAAAGAGACCAGATCAGTCTCAGACGCCAGTGGCAGTATGATCATTCAGTTGGACCCCGAATTTATTGACAAAGTCTTTTTGTGTCCACCAGCCACCGAAGTGACCCAAATCGACTTCGAGAATGCACAGAGGGAGTATGACAAAGACCCCGAGAGGGCAAAGAGGGTCATAAACCATAAGTGGTTAAAAACCCCAAGGGCCAGCCTATCCAGATGGCCGAAAAGCTTCCCCAGAAGTGACTTCATTGAAGAAGTTGGTGACTTAATCACCCTTCTCAGCAGAGTACGGGGCCTCCCGTCCTCTACACAATTCCATGAATGGATGTATCCATTCATTAAGATCATTCTGTAAGGCAAACAGGCCATTTTCTAGGGAGAATATATCAGCAACGCTATTTACGAGCAGCTGACCAGGGTACAAACCTCCTTCAAATTCTACATGACCTCGTACCTGGTCTACATAGCTGCTGCCATGCGATCTTTCTCGGGTCTAACCACAGAGGGGGATAGGAAGACCACCCCGGTCTATTCATACTATCTGTAGCTGACACTTCAGAGATCGACACGTCATTTTAGGTGAGTGAATGATGCATTCTTTGCCATATTTCTATGTCTCTTCGATCCTCAACTGGAGTAGAAGAGAATGTCAGACGAGGCTTGGACAGTTTTGGCTGCATGTTCCTCCAGTTCCCTACATTTTCTTATCTACGGGTGGGTTTCTACCAAGGATACCCTTATATGCTCCCCAGATTCCCTTCCGATAGGTTGGTCCTAATGGAGCTTTGCCAGCAACTGGCCATCGTACACTCAAAACAGATGGAGCTAAAGAGACCTGGTTTCAAGTTTCCTATCCAGATTGGCAGATTTTCCATTGCTACATCGACTAAAGCCAAGGTTATGGAAATAGAGATGCAGATGGTTACCATCAAATCTTTCAAAAGACGGGAAAAATTTGATTACAGAGGAGTTAGAGAGACGATTCGAAGGAAGACTCAGTTTCACGAGCCTATGATTGAGGACATCTGGGTAGATCTAAGAATAGCCGAAGAGATAAGAAAGATGGACTATTGCCATCTCACGCTAGAGCAGATAGAGTACCTCGAGCTTGCAGAGATCCCTTCAGGGTTGATTGACAATGGGAATATAGTGAACAACAGATATCTGACAGAGAAGGTCGCTGGTTCCCCTCTTCCTCCGATCAACTGGTCTCAAAAAGAGCTGAATTCTCTAAGGAAAAGATTCGAACCAGTATTGGCTAACACCAATAGTTGGTTGGCAGCAAATGGAATCACCCTAAAGGAATTCATTACAGGGTCAGAGGTCGAATATCAAGCAGAGATGAAGAGAAAGGCAGAAAGCCAAACCAAAAACAAAGACGACGTCCCTTCATCTTCTAGACCTCACAAGCCTAGGATCGTCTTTATATCCAAGAAGCCTAGGTCAGAACAAGAACCTGAGGCAGCAGCCGAAGAAACCAAAGAACAAAGTCCCAGGGTACAGGCAGTTCAACAGATGGGGTCAATAGAACAAACTTCAGAACGACCAGGTGTTGGGTCTCCAACCTCAACGAAACAAGTGCGGTCGATCCAGGGCTCCTCTCCTCCTCCTCAATCTCCTTCGGTGCCCACTTTTCCTATCTCTCCCATTAGCGTTCCATCTTCCAGAGCTGCTTCTCCTTCCAAGGTTGTTTTTGGTGATCCACAGGATCTTTTAGCAGGTTCACCTTGTTCTTCTACATCCATTCCAAGTTTATCATCTCCATCTTTCAACCTGCCACCAAGCCCTGTACCTAATCATGAATCAACAGTTGGCACAGTCTCACCGGTCACTCCAGCTACGACTACTGTCACCACCTGTAGCATGGAGGCCGCTACCGTGACACCGGTGGAAGCGACTATTGTTACAACAGGTACTTCTCTCCCGCCGTGGATGTCTGCTTTCACACCAAAGAGAAAGAAAAGGGCCATCTCCCCAGAAGAATTTGAATTCAGCAAGATTGTGCCAGCCAAAACAAAAGCTCCCAAGAAGCCAAAGATCCTTTCTAAGTTGGTCGAGGAAAAGGGGCAGAAATTTCTAGAAATTGCCAAACCCCCATAGGACGCAACCCTTGAGGGTTTTGAAATGAGCAGTTATTCCTTTTCTCATGTTGAACTGGGCAAGGTTACACATGAAGGTGCGAAGAGTGATCTTCAGTCAGCAATGGACATTATGGTCCAAAAATTTGACAAAGAAAAAGAGATGAAAGATTTTTATAAAGCCAAGGCTGAGCAGTTAACGGCAGTAATCAGAAGATTCACCATCCCACCTGAAGGAGCAACTCCAGAGGCCTTTTCTGTGGATGATTCAGTCATTCAGAAAGCTGAAAAGACTTATTTAAAGGGAAAAGTGATGGAGGAATATATTGACCGAATACACGATCAAGGAATCTCTCTGCTATCTGAGGTTGCAGAAAGAATAGGGAAAATGAAAAGGTTGAAGGCTCAAGTAGACAGTTTTGTTTCTCTTACCTCTCAAGAGATTAATGGCTTGGAGAAAGATCTCGGAGGATGGAAGAAAATGGAAGGTCTAAAAAAGAGTACCCTGATATCTATCGGTGTTATCCCCAACAAGGATTCATATGTTGAGATCAAAGAGGCGATGATTTTCAGGATCCAGGTACTCAAAGATCTAATTGATGATCTCAAAGCTTTTAAAGAAGCTAGTGATAAGAGTGACCTGAGCTTGTTGAACAAGTTAGAAGAGCTACCCTGCGACTTGACCTCTAAGGATCATCAGTTCCTTCTAGCAGATGAAATGATTCAGAATTTTGAAGGGATGATCCAGAAGGATTTCAAAGGAGCGTCTTTCTCAATAACTTCAGTTGATAGCATTCTGGATGCTCAGTTGACTCTGGAAAATTTAAGATCCAGGTTAACTGGACACTATAAGGCCATCACGGCATTAAAAGATGCATTAATCAGATCAAGGGTCGTCTCCAACAACGCAGTTGCACCGGACAGCATAGGGATCTAGGCATCGATCACCATGTACAATGCTCATTTGAAGAAGTCTGGTGGCAAGAACTGACACTTTCTCTCTTTCTTCTTCTATCCTTAGGCATTTCTATTTTCTATAGAATGCATGTAATTTTGTAAATTGTAATTACGAATAACCTTTTTTGGAAAATATCTAAAAGTCAAAGATGAGTCATCTTTGACCAAGATATTTTGTATATTTTATTATTTTTCTATTTTTGAGGTTTTTCTCCCTATATATAGTGGAGACCTCATTTGTAAATGATCTTGGGAAAATAGAGAGAAAACACTCTGCTGAAATTGAAGCAACTTTTGAGACTTTGTGCTCAGATTTGTAAATCAGATTTTGTCAAATGAATGAGAAGCAAGTGATTTCAGACTTTGTGTTGAAGTTATCTGTGTCATCTAGGAAATAGTTTCTTATGTACTCTTTCCTGATAACCTCTTGTTTATCTGACTTAATAAGCAAAGTGAATGTGTTGATATTATCTAAGGGCACTTTTTGAGGGTAGAAGATAGACTTTGTGCTACTTTTACTTTTGAGATTCTTTTATCTTTTGTAGTTTCAGGTGAAGACTTTGTGCTTCACTTTATTCTACGGTTATACTTGTTCCGAATCTGTGGAGAAGCTACGGAAGACTTTGCGCTTGCGTGAGTGCTCTTGTGACTTTGTTACTATAGGTGATTTCTAGTTTTCTGTTTAATATCATTCCTGAAAGAAGAGGAGTGTTGTTAGCTTTAGATCAGAGATTTTCCTCTTTTGTCCTTCATACATTACCTCTGAAAGAAGAGAGGTAGATGCTGTTATACCACCCTCGTGTGTTATTTTCTGTTTAACTATATATTCAGCACGTAAATATTGATAGGGAACCTCCCCTTGATGAGAGGAGAGATTTACCTCGTCTTGATCTGGTAAAGCCACACTCCTCGTGGTGTAAATCTCCCTTATGTTGTGGCTGATATCCCCATTTTGTCATCAGTTAGTTGATGACAAAATATTCACCCAACACCATCTTTATGAATTAAGCTTAAGGGATGAAATTGTCTAAAACCCTCTTAAACCCTTAGTTTAGACCTGATGTGGAAAATGAAAGAGATAATTTACCAAAATGGCATAGTTTTCCTAGAACAGTGATTGTATTTTGTATAATACTAAGTCAAGCTCACTACCATCAAGATGATATATATGAAATTGTAAGGATGGAGTAAAAAATAGGGTATTTTTGATAATTTTATGGATTATGCAGGTTATAGGAGGTTTCAAGAGATGAAATAAAATTGGGAGGAAGATAGAGGCTTAAGATAACTCCCCATGTCCATTTCATGATTCATTAAAACTCCTAATTATGCCTACTACAGCTCTCATCTTAGCTAGTCAAAACTAGCATAGTGAACATGATGGTGAGAAGTGTAAATAATTTAAGTGGAAACCTTTTTAAGGTGTGAATGGTGCCTCTAAGTCCATATAGGGTCTTAAATAGTTTCATCCACTCCATTTTAATAATTTTATGGAAAATTTATTCATTCTTAGAACCCAAGTGTACAAGGTGTGTGAAAGAGGAGTTTCTTTGACTATAGACAGTGATGGCTCACTTCCAAAAGATTTTAGATGACTAGGAATGCAACCAATGCATGGAGAGGAATGTATTAAACCATTCCCCGCAATTTAAATCATGATACCTATCCATATTTAGTTTTAGGACATTCAAATAGGGGTGAATAATGAAGGCAATTCTATGAGCTAGAAAAGGGAATTTCATGCCACATTTCAAAAGTTTCATGACTTGGAGTGAAACTTGTGCTTCCTAAATTTGAATGGTCAGTTTCAAATTCCATTATCATGTACATGTAACTAATTTTATCAAATTCAAAAGTGTCCTTGTGACCTTTTTACTTCTCTCTTCTCCTCTCTTTCTCTCTCTCTCTCTCAAGTTATATAAGAACTAGTGATTTTGACCTTTGTAAATTATGCTCCACCTGAGTATAGCAAAGCCTTACTCATTTGCATACCATAGATAAATAAGAATACTAATTTTAACTCTTATATGTCTATTAATAGTGTGTTCACTTATATTATTAATCTTTCTTAGTGATGATTGTTATTTCCTTAGCATTGTTATCTCATTCTCTCACCTATTTACAGTTGGAAAGCTTCTTCTTCTAGGTCACGTGAAGTTTTTTATTAATGCATCAAGGTTGAATGATTTAGTCTATTAAAATAGTGTCATTATAGGCATCTTATTTATTATTCCTATCCTAAACATTCATCATGACCTCATAATGAAATTCTATTATGAGAAGATTCATATTAGAGGAGTGTATGCCTAGCTAGTCTCTTGGTCTTAGGTGTCACATGGAATTGGTTGGTATTCATCAATTATTTTGGTGTATCAGCTCCTTTAAGATAGTTTAATTTTAGTTTTATCCCTCCCTTTTACCTTTCAATCATAAGTGTAGTAGTGATATATAAGTGGTACATCAAGGGAGCTAGCCCTATCTAGAGATTCAACTCATCCTTAGGCTACCCACAACCTAGAGGTGTTTAAATTGTGACACTTGGATGAGGTGAGCGGAGACATCTCCTAAAAGGGTGAAAATACAAGTGACAATAGTTATAAGAGAGAATTGGGAATTATTTTATTAGTTATATGGATCAAGAGAGTTATAAGATGATCTTTAGAAAGTGTTTCATGACCTAGCAAGACCCTATAAACCTTTATCACCCTTTAACCAACATGGACATGACATAAAATAGATAGAATAAACATAATACAAATATTATATTTACCTTAATTTCTATAAAATTATCATAATTTATCCAAAACATGTCATTAAACTCTAATGAAATGGATTAAATACAAGACAAGGTGATATTGATTCACTCTTCTAGACCTTGAAAAGGAACATAATATGACCAAGAAATTGACAAAAACCCTTTGATAACCAAGTCTGACTAATATATTAAGACACAAACTATAAAAATACCACCAACAAGGTTAGGCAACTCTAGAATACAAGTTTTGAATTGTCCTCACTCATGGTGGCCAATTTTGACCAACATATTTGGTGACCTCCTAGGATTTCATACTTGATATACATCTAGATTGATTTTCATATACTCCATTTGGATATGGATTCACTTACCTCTCAACCTTAGACCTGGTTAGACCCTAAACCTAATTATAAATGCCTTGTAACATGGATAGATAATTGATGATGCTTCAACCAATACACACAACAAGAAACAAGGAGAACACACACAGAATAAAACAATAAGACAAAATAGTTTTATATAAATCACTTATAGGAAATAAAATACAATAAAAAACTAATTTAACCTACACTAATCTAGTATAACAACTTGAGACAACCCTAAACAAAACTATTAACTGGTAGATCAAAGCAGCTATATTTTTTTACCAAGCTCGTGTGACTAGCAAGATTGATGGAAACAATGATAAAATAGAAGAGAGGTAACTTTAAGATGATTTTTATAACCTATTATCTTTAAAACTCAACCTTATACACCTCCTCCAACTTAATTGAAGCATGAGTAATAAGAAGTGTGTTCTTAGGATGATCTTGGACATGTTTAGGCTCATATTATGAAATGAACATGATAAGCAATGGCTCCTCCTTTTTAGATTCAAAAAAATATAAGTATTTAAAGGACATGCTCTTATAGTGGTATACACCCAATAGAATTTAACCACATCATAAACCTTTATTTCTTCATAATTTGATTGATCAAACTAAATAGACTGATATGATTTTTACAACATGCTTGTAGAATTTGTTTAAAGAGGTGAAAAATCTTGCTCTTTAAGAGGTTAAGGCAAATATAGGTTTGTCTTATCTTCCAAGATTGAAGTTTTTTTTGAAAATCGACCAATAATTTTATATCCTTTCGTGAAAACATTAAACAAGTCAAATTCAAGTAAGGTAGCTTCTTGAAATGATAAACTTGGAGATATACCTTCTTCTTACTTGTTGGTTTGCTTGAAAAAAATACTTTATTCAGTATGGATAAGACCATAACCTCCATTTATAAGGGTGTAACCTTATTTTAATAATTTAAAAAATTCCTCCAATTAAACTTCACCTAGTGCCATCTCATTTAGACTTTATTCTAGCTTCATGGGAGATGATATAGAGGTAGTCACAACAAAATTTGAGAAATAATTAAAGTCTTTACCTCTTTAATCATGTTATTAGGGATAAAAACAATATTTATCTACTTAAAATGAATCCTTATGAGCTAATTATTTTACTAAAATAACCTAATCATAACTTTGTTCACATTGGGAAAGGTCTTATCTTTTAAGTTCTACTATCATTTGATTAATTTGTACTCCATCAAGATCACCTTTTTATTCATCTTAAAAGATTGATTTGATTCTCTCTTCACCAAAATGTTTTCTAATGATGACATATTCATCATATAGACTTGAATAAATCTCATAATATCCTTCTTGAGGCTCACTTATAACTTTAACCTGATCTTCTTCATTTACCTCCCATAGAATATGTTCTTTTTAAGGATGGTCTAGTTAAAATCATGACCAAGATTTGGGATTTTTAGATAAATGAGATTTTAATTATTCTCCCTCCATTGACCAATCAATATCTAAACTCTTGATATAATTTAGTGTTTAAAATTCTCAAGAAGGACTTCCTTCTTATTTTGGATC
Organism: Torreya grandis; assembly: GCA_037957365.1. Lineage (NCBI taxonomy): Eukaryota > Viridiplantae > Streptophyta > Pinopsida > Cupressales > Taxaceae > Torreya > Torreya grandis. The sequence continues at coordinate 555,765 of JARHVA010007255.1, read as the reverse complement.
CATTTTTGGATTAACCTTCATGATGGGAAGGTTTTAGGTCTTAACGAGAGATGGGTGGGACTTGAATAGGCAAAGGTTCCTATTTCACCTCAATTTATAACTATAGCCATTTTTCATCTTTCTTCCCCCATGAATCTACCATTTGATTGAAAATTTTAATTTAAGACGTAGGAGATTCTTTTTGATGGTGTGTTACAACTTGAGGTATGCATGAATGGCTTGGGAAGTTTGAATTTTGTTTTGGCTTGACCTATAACCCCTCTTCCTTTTTTATGATTTTGGATGGCCATGGGAGGAGGTTTTTGATAAATAACTTACATAGGAATGTGATCTTAATTGGCTTCAAATTTATGATGATATGTTATAGCTTGGATAAGGTTTGGAATAAAAGAGGATTGACTTCGGATTAGAGAAGGTTATTGAGGTTGATGGGATTAAACCTATTACTTTTCCCATATTATTAACCTAGCCTCCATGCATTGACTTAAATATCTTATTATCAACCTTTCATTGGCAAGGGCATGTTTGTTTCCTTACTCAGATTCTACCCACTCACTCGTTGAAAAATATAATGAGTCCTTTAGACTTTTAAGGAAATGAATAGGTAAAACTTAGCCAAGCTCTACTCTTCTATCCATATTTTTCATTACCATTTCATTCTTTAGCATTTTCATGAGCATTTGAGAGTATTACTCTTTCTTAGCTTGAACTTTGTTAGATCTATAATCATATTTATACCTTAACTCTTGTTTATGGAAAGTTTGATAGGACTGATATGAAGGTTGACAAGTTTGATAGGGTTGATGAGGAAGGGAGTAATTTCAATACTCTTGATAACAAAGCTAGTGATATTCATAGCTAGATTCATATAGATGGTAATTAGGGTCATTTCAGGACTGATATAAATCAACATAGGGATGATATAGCTCATTATGCTACTAAAAAGGATCAAAATACTATCGGTAAAGATAAACTTAATACTGATATGGCTCACCAACTTGATTAAAATTTAAATCCACTCCAATCTCAACCATCACACTTGATGAGAAAGGAAAAATAGAAAGAGTACTTTCTTTAAAGAATACCTAGGTTTCTAAAACTAGCTAAATGAAATTGGATTCACCATTGGTTCTTGTGTTCATACATAAAAAGGCTAACCTATTTAATATTATCACCAATAATTCTTTAATGGATGAAATATCGTGTCCCACTTGGCATGCCATAACTATTATAAAAAAAAGTTACACCATTGAAGAGAATGTAAAACCTATCAATCATGGAGGCTTAAGGCTTCATAATGAAATCAATAAAATCATATAATACGTGATTATCTAGGTCTTAATCACATAATTAGAGGATTCCCAAAAAAGAGTCAAGGTTTGCATATAATTTCACTACTTCACTTTCACAGGGTCATTAATGATACACAAAATGTCTATAACGCAATGCACCACTAGAAAAGGGGGACACACTATTATTTTAAAAGGGTAATGAAAATTATTCTTCACTAAAGACACTTTTCCCTACTCTTGTATCACTTCCCAAACTAATACTTTTCCATCTTGGTCATATCTTCTAACTATGTATACCTTTTCTAATTCATTACTATTTATAGAATATTCAAATAAATCAATTATTATTCAAATCAATGGTTATTGATACTATAGTATTTGATTCCTTGATTTATTAATTATTTATTTATCAACCTAGGGTTATATTTCATAATCCTAAAAAGGATAAATCATTTGGTGAACTCGGTTTACTTTGAATAGATCCCAAACTATAGCCTTAGATGCTCTTTGGGTTTGTATCCTTGTATTTTATGTGCTTGGTAATTAATTTTAAAATATCAAATATGATTCACTATAATATTTATCAAATATTTCATATATTTAATTTCTTTAGAGGTTTAAAATTTAAAACTTTTTATTTTCCTACTTTCCAACCTACAATGTCATAATTTAATAATTGGTTTAATGAGACCAATAAGACAGAATTGCAAATGTTAATTTCTAAGCATTCAGATATCTAATATGACCTTATTAATATTTTTAAATAATATATTCTAAAGTCCATTAAGGTTCAATCCTCTAACCCCAAAAATTCTAATATTATTACACCTACTATGGGTGAAACTTATATTCTATAACCACCTACTATAACTGTGTAACTCTCACTAGAGGAAATACCTCATATGGCTAGTACATATGCCTCATTTCTAGATGTACAAGCCCTTAGGCATGAGATCCATTATATTTAGGGCAAGATTTTGCATATTAATCAAGGTTACTTGGCACTCATGCTATCCTACATACACCATTGAAAAAATATATAGCAATAACTCTTTTGGCATCCATATTTGTGGCACCCAAGCTTACTTTTTATGATGGTAAAGGTGACCCAAAACATCATATAGGTTTTTTTCACACAACATGTTTGGACTATGTGTCTAATGATTAGATCCTAACTAATTTGTTACCTTTAAATTTAAAGGACCATACATTCAAATGGTTCTTTGATCTCCATAATCAGTTTGTTATAGTATTTAATCCACTTGAAAAAAAAATTTGTCACATTTTTTATCAACATCAATGACAGAGGTTCCTATGCTGAATTAACTAAAATAAAGCAAAAATATAATGAGAAAATAGCTAGCCCTATGGTAGATGGATTACTCCAGGACATATGCAAGCAAAGTTCATAGGAGCATTACATGAATATATATTATTCAAACATTTTCCATCATATATAGATCTATGTCATATAGTGAAGGAATTGGAAGTGAAACTTCTCTCCATGGGAAAGTTAAATTACACAACCAAATGAGATACCACTAATAAGTGTTCAAATAATATCCCATATAAGGTGAGGCCCAATGAAAAAAAGAATGAGAAAAATACAATAATTAAGGTAACCTAAGATCCAACTCCTTATGTGGTTTTATTAGATCCTCCATGGATAGCTTTTATGAAACTTCCAAATTTCTAGTTTTTGTTCTATAAAATCTTGTGTAATGCAATGTCATATCTCTCTTTCCCATCAAATAGGTTGATATGACTAGGACTCTTCCAAAAAATTATGATTCCTATGCATTTTGTGATTATCATAGGGACCCTAGCCATACTATGAACATATTCATTAGCTTAATACATAAGATCCAAGGTTTGATATATGCTAATATCATTGATGTGAGTACCCCTATAGAAACACCCAAAGCACAACCAACTAAAGTAAAATTAATGAAAATATTTTTTGATCCATTTCTAAAACATACAACTAATGAGACAATATAAAATTTAAGTGTTAATTATAATTTTCAAGCAGATACACCACTAGCATATTATCATAATCATACAATGGAGTTCCATATTATACATAATATCAATTAGTGTGTATCATACTATAGTGCTAACTATGACTCTTATCACTTTCTCAAAATAGGAGATCATTGATGATGAATCAAATTTATATGAACTATTTGTACAAGATTATATTGATCATTATCCTATTTATAGTGTCATGGTAGACAATGGGTCAAGCATAAATATGTGTATTATTATATTTATACATCACTTGGGATATTAAAATAATGATATTGCTCTAAAAGATATAATTATTTGTGGATTTAGTGGACATGTCTAGAGCTCCGTTGGGGAGATCGTACTTCTATTATAGGTTAAACCCACATATATGGCCACTAGATTCATCATTGTACCTAGTGAAAAAAAATATGATATGTTATTGGGTAGGACTAGGATATAACTTTGAGACATTCCCTCCACCATACACAAATGCATTAAGTATATACATAGTAATCAAGGTGTTATAATTGAAGGCCTTCCATATGAGTATCCTTAACCTACTCCATATCTAGTTACATAGTAGTCAACATTAATAGATTCAAACACATATTCCATTAGCACACCTCATATATTTATTGATACACTAGTGATGGTGAGGTATACTTCTCCAACATTATCACATATACACACTCTCCCATTGAGACATTTATTAGAGAGACCCTTACATTAGAAACATGTTATGGATTATAGAGAGCCTCTCTCTATCCCATTCCCTCCTAGATCAGTGTTAGTGAGTCCCCAAATCATTTCCCATAGAGAATACATGAAATTTATAGCTTATTCTACCATATGGATCCCCAAGATCCCCATAGTTCATAGGCCAGTTTAATCAACTCCACAAATCCATATCCAAACTTTATAGTTAGTTTTAACTCTAGATTATTTAGTACATCTTGTTCCTAGATATCATATACCTACTCACACATTATGTGTGGTCACTCTTCCTTTAATTGATATAGGTCAACTTGATAGTGAGCTCTTGCAAGACTCATCGATTAGTATGTTCCCATATTATTTGTACATAGTTTCATTATTTACATTTACTTGTACATGTTTTCCTTCATCTTGCTCCTTGTACATAGTTTCATTTACATGTTACTTATAGATGGATTACACACACACACACACACACACACACACACACACACACACACACACACACACACACACACACACACACACACACACACACACACACACACACACACACACACACACACACACACACACACACACACACACACACACACACACACACACACACACACACACACACACCCGCACACACACACACACACACACACACACACACACACACACACACACACACACACACAAATGCATGTGTTTAAAAATATAAAAACATTCAAATATTTCTCAAAAAATACAAATGTTAGATTTTATGCATTTCCATGTTTGCATTCCTTCTATATTCTAGGTACTAAATATGTTATATATGTTAGTTTGGTAGGTTTTATCATACATACATGATTCTCTTGTTCCCTTTGAGTGTTTATATATTACTATATGACTCCAGTCCTCTACATAGACCCATATTTGAAACTATCCTCCCATCAGAGGCACATACACATATACGTCAATTCAATATTTATATATTAGTCCATTGGGGACATCATACATACATCTTATAATTTTTTAGGTTATATCTTTCTATACTCCATAACACAAATTTAGCATTGATTATATAGGATGGCAATGATCATCTTATACTACATTGATTTTTCATTGACTACTACTATTATAGACTTAGATTATGTACATATTTTATCTTATACAAATTTATATCACATGATTATGAATAATTTCATTTCTTTCTTGACTAGTCTATATTTGATTGTGTCTTTTTGATTCCACATCTACTCAATGGAATTTTAATATTCCATTTCCCTTTCATTGATTTTATGCTTTGGACATGTGCCCATATATTTGTGTATGCTTCTTGATTGTGTATATGTATATTTAAACATGTACTTCCATGTGGCTCTAAGCCAAACTTGCATGTTATTTTGTATATGTATGAATTTGAACATGTCTTTATAAGTTTTACTTTTGTTAGACTTAGTGGCATGTACCCATTTCCATTGGATTGTCACCCTTTGGCCTAATTTACATGCCTCATGTGTTTGTATGTATACTTTCATGTATGTGTCATGTACATGACACTTATCTCTTTCTTACTACTTTTAAATCTGATTTTCTATGCCATGGGGGACCTCATGCATATCCCATTCCTTATTGGGTAACTTGATGGACATCATGCCCCATCCCACAAGTAATTTTATCATATTATATTCATTTTTTTTTCATATACATCCTTACATTGTTATAGCTATCTTGAAAACCTTATGAATGTTAGATCTAACATACATCATACATTGCCAACTTATGTTCAATCTCTTTTACATTCCAATTTCATGTATACACATTATATTAGTTTATCACATAGATATCATATATTTTGAGTCTAACAAATAGGATCCATAATTTTTCTTTTGAGGATAGTTATTATATATATTCAATAAATCCCCTCAAAAGTGGGGCATTCATAGGGATTTTTCATAGATATCAGGCCATTATAATTCACTTAAAATACAAATTTTAGTATGAAAAAATAGATTAAAAAGGTCATACTGAATAAAATGTAGTGAAATATAGTCATACATAAATTGATCTCAGTTCTTACTAGAATCAACACTTTTGGACAATAATGTAGTACACTAATAGGATTGCAGTGCACTATAATCAACCCACCATGCTATTGTAATGTAGCCTCAAAAATAGAAAATTTCAAAATTATTAGAAAGGTATAGTAGGTATTGTTTATATTTTCATAGTCTCAATCATAAATTATTAGATATTCTTAGTATATATTAAGTTTGTACATTGAATTGCATAGGTTTTCTCAGATTAGGAGAATCATGTCCATCATAATCACTCCCATTTAAATTATATATATGCAAAGACACATATTTCTATAACTCAATCTAGAATCCATATGCACAAAAATAAAAAAATGGCGGCATGTGAATAGTTTTGTAATCTCTATGAAAAATCCCTATGAATGTCCCCACTTTTGAGGGGAGTTGTTTAACATCTATAATAACTATCCTCAAAATAAAAATTATTCATCATATGTGTTAGACTCAAAATATATGATATCTATGTGATAAACTAATACAATGTGTATACATGAAATTAGAATGTAAAAAAGATTGAACATAAGTTGGCAATGTATGATGTATGTTAGATCTAACATTCATAAGGTTTTCAACATAGCTATAAAAATTTAAGGATCTATATGAACAAAAAAATGAATATAATCTAATTAAATTACTTGGTGGATGGGGTATGATGTCTGTCAAGGCACCCAAGAAGGAGCAGGCTATGCATGAGGTCCCTCATGGCATCAAAACTTGGATTTAAAAGTAGTAATAAAAAATCCATGCCATTCTCCAAATTGTATACTTTAGACACCATACGCATAAGGATTACACAAAATTTATGACTCATTCCATCTATAACATTAAACATTATTGAGTTCCTAAGTTTTTGAGTGGCACCTAAGCCATTTTACATTTTAATGTTCTTGAGTGGACTAGATCCATCTTTTACATCTTTATGACACCACATTGTTTCAATTTTAACTTATACTATAAATGTGTAGGAAATTATGGAGTCGTGAACTAATTTATTTTTTGATATACCTCCATTAAAGGGTTGGATATGTCATCAGTCTAGTCTAAGATATTCACATATTATAATCGACTGAATAGGGGTGGGAAATGGAGTTTAAGGTGAGATTAAGTTCTTGAGCCAACCACACATGGGGATTGGGCAAGACATCAAATTAGTCTAATATATTCACCATTTGACCAAAATTTACATGCATGTGTAAGATTTTGTCAAGCCATATAATGGAGCATAATTCATAGAATCAAACCCACATTCATGGGCATCACCTCATACATAAGTCCAGGTACATATATTTTTCCTTTATCCTAGTCATTTCACTTTGTCACATTTATAAAATAATTTAAGGGGGGAATTTAGTCATATAAAATGCCATTTTAATTTAATATATCTCAATTGAGACCACCCTATCCTTAGCTCATCTCTAGACCTATCTTAATGCCATGATTGATCTTTTTCAAACTTTTATGCATATCTACCCTATGCTAATATATACCAAGATCCATATTGAGCCATCACCTAGGCATCCCCAATCCTTTTTCACATGTGTCATCCACATAGATAATAGTGTGACCCCATTAACATAGTGAACTATTGGCAAAGGGGGAAACACTATTGACCCTTAGATTCCCTCCCCCATAACAGATATCATTCCACTTCTCAAAGTATCTTAAGGTTGACCTATACTCATTTCATGTCTTAACATGTATCAAAACACTATATAAATACCACTCTCATTCATTTATCATATAAATGTAAATTCTCATGAAAAAGCTCATAAATAGTTATGAAAATTAAGATTACTAATCCTTATTTACTCATATTTATGCATATATCCATCTACATCAACCTAGAGCTTAGTTTTAGTCAATTTTATAGTCTCAATTGACACTCAAAGAAATAAAATTGTCATTCATACTTTGACACACTAGCATCACTCTAACTTGTACCAACACTTAGATGGGGAGAACTACATTGGGATTTATCCCCTTTAAAGTTATTATTATGTAGGCTACTCAATACATGGGGTTTTTAGGTCATGCATAACCTACCCTAGTAATCCCACTCTCTTTCCAATTATGTTTGAAAAAACCCTATTAATCATGAAGGCTTAGGGTTTCATAGTGAAATCAGTCAAGGCACATAACAAGTGATGATCCAAGTGTCAATCACATAGATACAAGCTTCCTAAACCAAAGCAAAGGTCTATCCATAATTTCACTACTTCAATTTCATAAGGTCATTATCACTTCATGTAAAGTCTATAACATAGTGCACTACTATAAATAGAGGCCACACTATTGTAAAAATAAGGTTCTAACACCCATTATCTATTAATGATACTCTTCCCTACTATTGTATCACTTTCTAACTACCAATTTTCCATTTTATTAATATTTTATAGCTAAGTACACCTTTTTTAATTCATTATTATTTGTAAAATATTTAAATAAATCAATTATTATGTAAATAAGTGGCTATTGATACTATAATATTTTATTTCCTGATTTATTACTTAGTTATTTATCAACCTAGGGTTAAATTCCATAATCCTAAAAAATATGAATCACATTAGTTCTAGTGCATTATTTTTATTTTACATAGTTCTTATTTTGTTTGATAAATAACGCTTATTTCATAAATTTATTTCCATGTACATGGAAAGAGTAAAAAACATGAATGAAATAATTTTAAAAAAGTAACAAAATTATAAATGATGAAGGAGGGTTTAGAGTTTATTAGTGATTTATGGAATATATGGCATTCATAATTAAAAAAAACATGGTTGAGTAAGAGTTGGATATAGAAAATGGATAGTCATAAATAGATCCAAAGGATATTATGCACCCAACCTATATTATAATTTTTCTATTAGAGCATCTCTTTATGTTTGAGATGTAAGTATATTTTTGTAATCACATGATTAATATATGCAATATAAAATCATCCCTTGTTATGAATATTTACATTGAGACAAATTCATTAAAATAATTATTAAATTTAAAAATATCTTCATTAATATGCATATTTGAGAATATAACTCAAGATATGGTGTTAAAAATTACTATAATTATTTGATAGTAAATACAAGTGAGTCACCAAAACCTAAGTAATATTACACTTAAAAAATAGTTTTACATATTTATATTATTAATAAACATTATTTACATTGTATGATTCTTTGTTAGAATTTATTGAGACATTACAATCAAGGATTTCCATAAATGAATAAACAAAATTAGAGGTGACTTAAAAACTAGTAGAAACAAATTTTATATTGAAAAACATGATGACATGACTAAATAGAAAAATGATTTTCAAGATTATATCTAATTGGTGATGATAGACATAACAAGTACATTAAAATAAATAACATTAATTGTCATTCATAACTCCCAATAATATTTAAAAATAATTACCACTTGAAAAACACTCATTACTTTATAACTGTAATTAGTTTATTTTTTATACATGTGGTTGAAGAATCTATTCATATAAACTATAATTTGAGGCTTAAATATAAAATTGTTTAATTTTTATATTATAAATTCTTCCCAAATCTAAATATTATTATTTTTAATAGTGACTACCAAAAAACACTTGATTTTTCTCTATTTAGATGGATTTATAATATAAAAATGTAGTTAAAAAAATTCAAAATAAATAACAAATAATTTCAACCTATAGGAATGGAAACCTAGTTTATAACTAGGGTGTCTATGTAATATAAACTTAGATTTTAGATTTCATCCAATATATAGAAAAACGTAAAAAATATTTCATAAAAATACTAAAATAAGCTAAAGTGGAGGAGTATCCTCTATTTTTTGTGTGTAGACCTTTATGGTAAAACAAAATTGTATTAAGAATTTCGATACCGTTTACGTAGATGTTGAAATTCATTGTAACATTTAAAACATGATTATAATTGATATCATATATAATGGTGTTCTTAAATATAATTTTATTTTATCCACAAATGTCACACAAGATCAATAATTTAAAATTTTTAAATGGATTAGTGTGGAATTACTCACACAACTATCTTTAATTTGGAATGAAGAGGATGTGAAAAAATATCTAAAGCATCATAACATATCTGCATATCTTTTTTCTCATAAAATTAATGATTAAGTTTTTATGGAATATGATACATGTTTTAAATTTATAATATTTCATCAACCATTGACTTTTTATTATAAATTTATTCCCTATGTTCTACTACACTATTAACTACCAATTGGATGTTTAAATTTTAGACCTCTATGGCTAAAATGATAATGTATACCTATATATTAAGAATGTTGATAAATAATTGGATATATTTACAAGTTGATTTATGTAGACACATAAATTAACAGTTGAGCTAAAACAATGCACTTGTGACAACCATTTTTACACACTTATCTAGTGACCTATTAAATGGCCCTTTGACCAATTTCCTTCACTATATGAGTAGATGAATCATTCTAATAATCAAAACCAATGATGTTAAAAATGTCTCTATCTAAAATATTGAGTAGTCTAATATAACTTTTAGACTTACCCACACTTCTAAATTAATATTTATTACTATTGGAATAAATGATGCTTAAATGGTGTTATTTACCCTTAACATTAGTAAAATAGTTAATAAATGAAATAAATATATTTAATTTATTAACCTAAGGTGATCATATGTAAATAAAATA
>JARHVA010007255.1:432500-540000 GCA_037957365.1 Torreya grandis | reverse complement strand
CCAGGTTGATACCACATGGAAACATCATATGATTATGATTATATGAAGGATTTAAAATCTACATAGACATATCCAAGATAGTGGGTCAATAGGATGATGCATGTGGAAACATCTCATGAGCTCATTTGCTTGGAGGATTTGAAAGTTTCACAAAAATCTATAGAATAGTGGATGACTAGGATGATTCCATATGGTATAAACTTATGATTTTACTTTCCTAGAGGCTATGAACTTAGTATGGTTACTTTTGAGACTATGGATTTATAATATTATGCCATATGGTAACATCTCACTAGCCCAATTCTAACTATACAATGACTATGCTGACATCACTCCCAGGTTCATGGGATGGTGACATATGTATTATTTTAAACCACTCACAAAACATAAATAAATTAACTAAGATAAAAGGTCACAAAAATACCTATCTATGAGGTATATAAATAAAGTCTAGGTGGTGTCAATGAGGACAACCTGACTAAGGCAAAGCCTAAATTTGACTAAACAAAAGATTGAAAACCAATCAAAAGGTGACTAAAGAAACTAAATGCCAATTATGCCATTAATATGCATAGAATAATTAGGCCAAGATATAATTTTATGTTAATATAAAATTTCAAAACATTAAAGCTAAAATCAAATGATTTAAGAGAAGCACATTAAACATCTAAGGCCAACTATGAAGTAGATTAACTAATAAATCAAGACTAAATATAAAATGATGAAATAAATAAATGTTTAAGCTTAAAAAATATCTTGAATATTAACAAATATTGTCATTATTTTAGTCAAATATTTGATAAACATTAGGCAAACTCAACTTAAAAGTTGACTTGTCTATTCATTAGAAGTTAAATCTTCTAGTATAATGTAATCACCAAAAAGTGGTATTTGAGTGATAAGAGTGATAATTAAGAATACCTATCCATTTATTATCCATATAACTATCTTATATCCTATTTTCACACTTATCTAGCCTTTGTGTGGGTGATAGGAATCCCAAGTCAGCCCTAAAGCAATCTTAAAACCTTATTTCCTAATCATGGCCCTTTATGCCTAATGTTGTTTGATTTAAACACTAGAAATATAATAAGAATACTATTTCCACATGGTTATAGTGTCCCCAAAATGGTGCTAATGTCATTCACCCTATCATTTCCAAAATGGACATATTTTCAAAACTATAACCTCCCAAGGTCAACCTAAATAGATTTTATCACCAGCACAAGCAACATAACCATATATATACATGAATTTTAGACCTATAACCACTAGATGGAAATTATATGAAAAATAAAAATTAAAACATAGAACAATTTGATCATAATTAAGGTTATCAATCCATATTCTTTCATACTTTTGCATACTACCATCTGCAATAGACCTAAGCTCATATTGTCTAGATTTTCAGTCTCAAGCACATTCAAGGAACTCAAGGCCATTATCATACTAGCATCACTTAAAATTGAACCAACACTTAGGTGGATAGAAATACATTGGGATTTATCTCTCCTCAAAGTATTGGTATGTAGGCAAATCTCTTCACAGTGAGGTCTTGAGGATGTCCAGCCTACCCTACTAAAGAACACACTTTTTAGCACATGCCATAATTATATGAAAGATAAGGTTTTTCACAATAAATTATTCATTATAGGTAAAATACAAGGTTATATAACTCATATATTTATGAATGGAACCTATAGATCCAAATGCAGTTCCACCTAGAAGATTGGGATAGTCTTATATAAAAGACACTACTACCAATTTTAGGACACTATAACCAATTTTTAAATAATGGCACTACTATTCAATTATGGTTATACTTACCAAAATTGGTTCTAAAATTAGGATCTAATTTAAAACACTCATACTATTTTCTATTTCAATTTGCAGCACCTAGATCATCCACATGAGGTGTTTTCCATCTAAGTCATTACTTGCACTATTTATTACTATTTTTAGAAAAGTCAATGTTAGTCAATTATATAAAAAATAAATATCTATATTTATTTCATATTATTTATTTGATTTATTCTACTTAGATCTTTAAAAAACAAAATATTTACATTCACTAAGTCCTAAAAAAATAATTTTTTTGGTGAAACCAACTTACTTCAAACATTAAAAAAACCATAACCCTAGTTGTTCCTAGGGTTTGTATCCTTATTTTTCATATTTTCATTAGATACTTAAGGTTTTTAGATTTCATATAATTTGTTTTATTATCTATATTTCAATTCATTTACTATATTCCATCTAAAAAATATATTTCTCTTCCATTAAGAAGAAGTGTTAGGCTTGGTGGTAATCCTAATGAGCATATTTAGTTTATTACTATTCAAGTTTATACCATATATAAGGGACCTATTGTAACTCCCATTTTTGATCCTTCACATCCTGATTATGTAGATTTTAATGATAATGCATCTGAAAATGAATATTATAATCATGATCAAGATGATACACAAACTAGAAATTAAGACAATCCCCCTTTAATTAACAATGACAACATATTTGTCAATAAGGATGAGATCCTATACAACTTTAGATATAGACCTAGGTAACAATCCCATATCATGCACAAATTTTATAAGTCACAATGGAAATTAGTAATAAATCAAATAATGGTCAATCTTCAACTCCTCTAGATAATAACATTTTTACACCTATAATGGGACCAACTCAGCTAGCACAACTAATAATTTTAACTCAACAACCTTCAGTGACAATTACACCTCTTATGGCTAATTCCTTCACTCTAGATGTAAAATCCCTTATGCAGAAGGTTCATAATCTATAGGATAAGGTGTTACATTTTGAGAATGGATCCATTAAGTCATCACATGCCTTGGATTATAATGTTATTATACATACACCTTCAACACATCATATTGTGGTAACTACCTTGACATCTAGATTCGTGGAACCTAAGATTACATTGTATGATGGTAAGGGTGACCTAGAACACCATCTGTGATCTTTTCATTCAACATGTTTAGACGACATGTCCAATGATTGGATTATCATAAAGTTATTTCCATGTAATTTGAAGGATTATGACTTAGATTTGTTTTATGACTTACCGAATCATTCTATCACAAAATTAAATCATTTGACATACATGTTTTATAACACTTCTCCATAAACATTAATGAAAATATCTCATATGCTCAAGTTACACAATTATAACAAAAGTTAAATGAGATTATCATAGAATATGTCTTATGATACAAGACTATATTAGCTAAATTAAATATCCCCATGGTAGATAAAGAGATTGATGAAATATTCAAACAAAGTCTTCTACCAACATTAAAAAGAACTATCTTGTTTAATATGTTTCTAACATTCACATATATTTGCCACACAAAAAAAGATAGAGAAGTCAAAATTATATCAATGGGAATAATAAAATATACCAATGGATTAGAGTCAATTGATAAGATTTGAAATAAGCCTCTATACAAGGTAAGGGACATCAAAACAAGACTAATCAAAATGCCTTTAGTTAATGCATCTTTAGATCCTTTCTTCGCTTGGTTTTATTGGGTCCTCCACACATAATATTCATTGACATTCTATAATAACAAGCATGGTATTTAAAATAGGTTTTGGAATGCAATGTCATATCTCTCCCTCCTATCAAAGAGATTGATAAGACATAAACTCTTCCAAATAACTATGATTCCAATGATTTCTATGAGTATCACATGACACCAAGGCATACAACAAATAAATGTACTACATAGAAAATAAGATACAATATTTGATTAAGGCTAACATCATTAATGTGAGCACACCCAAAGAGGCACCAAAAGTACAAAAAATGGAAGTTGAATAATTAAATATATTCTCAAATCCATTTTAAAATCACACAAAAAATGAGGTAAGGAGCACTTGAAGTTTTCATTACACATATCAGGCACATCCACCACTAGTTTCATATCACACTATTATAAAAGAGGTACCCCATTACACAACATCATTGGTAAGTACCAAACTATAGTTATAGCTAGACCACTCATAATATTTTTAGAGTAAGAGATTGTTGATGATGATACAAATTTATATGCACTCTTAATACAACCTACATAAATCATCATCCTATCCAGAGTGTGGATGACAATGGGAAAACATTAAGATGTGAACTATGATACTTTAACAAAATTTTGTGTATTTAAAATATTATATATCCCCTAAAGACATATTTATTATTAGTTTTAGTTGTCATGTTCATGGATTTATCAGGGAGATTATGCTTACATTACAGGTTGGACTAGCAAATGTGGTCCCTTGGTTCTTAGTAGTACCTAGTGTAGGCATGCTTAATATGTTATAGGTAGGCCATGGATACAACATATGTGATCCATCCCATCCATAGTAAATATATTACTAAAATATATACATTAAAATTAGGTGGTCAGAGTTGAGGATCTTCTTTATGAGTATCCTCTACCTATTCTATAGGTAGTTACATCACCTTTATAAATTAAAACATAGTTACTAGATATATAAAAAAAAATTAGCTACAACTCAGAGCACAATTCCTATTTATACACCATAAAGTTCAATAGAGGCACTAGTGCATGTGAGGTCTTCTCATATAGTATTGACATGTATGCATACTCTCCCATAGAGACCATTATTAGAGATACCCCTGCATCAAATATATGCTACAAATTCTATAGGGCCTCCCTATACTCACTTCCTAGTGAGATGATTATTATTGAGTTATCAAGGTTCTCAACATAGGGAAAATATGCCACCTACAAATTATTTTACTAGATGAGTTCTTAAGACCCATACAATCCATAAGACACCATAGTCTATGCCACAGATTCCTACCACTACTACTTAGGAAAATACAAATATAGATCACTTAGTACATTAGATTATGGGACCACGGTTGCCATTTCACACAAAATGCATGATAATAAATCCCTTATTCGACATAGGACATAGTGATAATGAGTCTCCCATGAGGCTCATCAGTTAGTATTGTTCCTTTCTTCTTGTATATAATTTACCTCTCTTTTTCTCCTTGTAAATGGTTCATTTTCATGGTGCTTGTACATAGCTTATTTGCTGAAAATATAAAAAACATTATGATATTTAAAAAACACAAAAACATTCAAATATTACCAATTAAACACAAAATAAAAAATTATATACATTTATATGTTTACATTTCTTATATTTTCCAAACATTACATATGATAGATATCTTAGTATAGTCAATTTTATCATACATACATGATTCACTTCTTATTTTCAAGTGATTTTAGATTGATATAGGACTCAGGTCCATTACACTAATTTAGACTTACTACTATCTACTCACTAGGGTCACATACACTTCTACATGGGTCTTAAATTGACACATTCTCCAAATTGGGGGCACCCTATACATAGTTTCAATTACTGGGTTCTATCTTTCTATACTCTACATCCCAGCTTTAGCACTGTAAATTTTTATATTTATCATGCTACTCTTACTCAATTTTTTTGTAGGATACTAATAATTTATACTCAAAATATATGCATCCTTTCTCTTAGATATATTTTCATTGCATATTAATGCATGCTTTCATTTCTAGATTTCATAGTTTAAATCTGATTATATATCTATGCTACTTATATTTGAGGGAATTTGAATATTCCATTGGTCTTTGGCTCTATGTCACTTTTATTCACAATTTGTATGATTTGCATATTTACCCATGTCCTTTGGAGTTCCTTTCCTAATTATGTATGCATACATTTGAACATGTTATTATATGTTTTTATAAGCCAAATTGCTTGTTTCTTGGATATGTCGACATTTGAACATGTCCTTGTATATCTTGTTTTCTTAGATTTAGTGACATGTTCCCATGTCCCTTTTATTGTGTCCCCTTGGCATACATTGAATGACTCACATGTTTAATATGTATGCTTTCTTTTATGTGATATGGCCATGACACTTGTCTTTTCTTTTTACACACACAAGTTTCTGATGTCATGAGGGAACTCTTAAATCTACCCTTCCTACTTGGTCATAGTGATGGATATAATGTCCCATTCCCCTAGGTAGCTATCAATTTCTACTCAAATTTATTGTTACATACATTTTTATATATATCTTGACACCATTGTGAATGATACACATGACATATATCTTAAATCACATACTTATGCTTAGATTATATTACATTTTAATGATATGTATGCACATTATATTAGATTATTATGAAATTATCATAAATTCTTTAGATAACACACTTTTTGTAGAGATTTTTTCTTTTGAGGTCAGTTCTTGCACATGTTAAACAACTCCCCTTAAAAGAGGGGGAATTTATAGTGGTTTATCATAGGATCAATCTCATATATTACACTCATAGTACATTTTTTATCACATAGGATTAGATACATTAAAAAAACATAGGTAAACATAATGGGAAAATAGTGAAATGGAAAGCATTATAGTTGCATAGAATTTAGACTACACAGACACTAATAGCCAATATGGGATACTAGCACCACATAGTACTACTATACAAGCTATTATGTTACTAACTAATAGCCTTAATTTTAGAAAAACCTAGATTATCAAAAAGAGTATAACATGTACAATACATGTTTGCACATATTTAGTTACAAATTTATTAGTTATACTTAATTTTACTTAGATTCATACTAGTTTAGCTTAGGTTCATATCGGTTTGATAAAATTTGGGGGCATAATGAATGGTATGATCATTCCCATATTTAGTTTAGATACCCAAATATAGTTTATTACAAATTAGTCTATAATCCATATGCTTAGATATCATATTTTAGGGCATGTACATGACACATTATTTATGTATGCTCACTTACACACTAGTTGATCAAATGGAATGACAAATTCCATGTCATTATCTATGTTGTATACACCCAACATCATATTCTAGGCTAAACATTAGTTTTATGCCTTACTTCATCTATATTGGTTGGGATTATTGAGTTTCTAGAGTACCCTAATGTACCCAAGTGGCCATAGAGTTGGCATACACAGTTAGATATACCTAGTTAGACATTTACATTACTTCACATAGTTCATTTTTTGATTATTATACTATAAATTAGTGGGAAATGATGGATTCATATCCTAAATAAGTTTTTGAACCACCTGCATGAGGGTTAGACACACTATCAGTCCAATCTAATCTATTCATAAGTCATGATCCACCAATCATAGGTGGGCAATGGTGAAGTTAAAATCAAATTAATTTATTGATCCTTCCACACATGAGGATTGGAAAATATATTATCTCAATCCAATATATTCATTGATTGATCACCATATACATACACACACACATAATTTGTCACAAGTTTCATGCATTGGTTCACATACCTAGTGAAGTGTATCATTCCTTTCCTCTTTCTTGTATCCTTAATTAGCTTTACTCATTTTTAATTCTTTACTAAGTTTAGTATTTTGATTTTGATATATCTTAAGTAAGGATTTATTTATGTAAACTTTATTGGTATGACACACATTGAAGCACGCTTCACACACTTAGACCTAGCTTCATTGGCTTCACTTTTTAGGTAAGTCCAAGTATGCTTATTTTTCCTTTATCATATCCATTTCACTTTGTTTCATTTATATAATAAAGAGGTATGGAAATATAATCATTTAAAAGTGGTATTTGAATACTAAGAGTGATAATTGAGAATACCTATCCTTTATTTAGCCCTAGACCTATCCTAGATCCTATTGTCACACATATCTAGCCTTTATGTGGGTCATAGGCATCCCTATTCAACCTTAAATCAGTCTCAGACCCTTGTTTCTCAATCCTGGCCCTTCATGCTTAGTGTTCTACTAGATAGACACTAGATACATAATAAGGACACTAGTTCCACATGGTGCTAGTATCCCCAAAATGGCACTAATGTCTTTTTCCCTATATTTTCCCAAATAAATATCTTTTCAAAACTAAAAACCTCGTAAGGTCATCCTAGACATCTTTTATCACCTGCATAAGTAACATAATAGTATATATACATGAATTTTATCCCTCTAAAAAGTATATGGAAATGAGATTCAAAATAAACATTCAAACACAAATGTTGAACACAATCAAGGTTATCAATACCTATTCTACCCTAATTTTGTATAATACCATCTACAACAACCCTAAGCTCAGATTATCCAAATTTTTAATCTCAAGCATATTCAAGGAACTCAAGGCCACTATCATACTAGCATAACTTGAACTTTAAATAATAATTAGGTGGGGAGAACTACATTGGGATTGATTCCTCCTTAGAGTATTGGTATGTAGGTGTTGAGGATGTCCAACCTACCCTACTAATGAACACACTTCTTAGCTCATGCTCTAGTTACATGGAGGATTAGGGTTTGTACAATACATCATTCATTATAGGAAAAATATAGAGTTTTATAACTCATGTGTGTAGGAATAGACCCTAGAGATCCAACATGAATACACCTAGAAGCTCAGTATAATCCTACATAATAGACACTACCACTAATATAAGGACACTAATGCCTCTTTTTTTAATAAAGGTTCTATTGTCCAATTATGGAACTACTATCTAAGAGGGGTTTTGATACAAAGATCTATTTTCAAGCACTTAGACTAGCTTCCATCTCAATTTATAGCACCCAAATCATCTGTATTAGGTGTTTTCTAACTAAGTTATTACTTTCACTATTTATTACTACTTTTAGAAAATTCAAAGCTAGTCAATTCTATAACAAATTAGTGGTTGTATTTATTGAGTATTATTTCTCTGATTTAGTCTAGTCATATCTCAAACAAACATAGGATTTACAGTCACTAAGTCCGAAGAGGTTAGAACACATTATTACAGAGACTTCATCCATTAAATCATATACAAAAATCTTAAGCTAGGTATTTACTAAGTTTTAAAGATACAAATTCCAAGATTAGCCTACCAAAACCTTGATAATAAATAAATAATCTCCACAAGGGTATCTATAATTTCAACCATTTGGTTGCCTTTTATAATTAATTTTAGCATAAGATACATGCTTTTTTAATTATTCTAAATTTATTATAACTCTAAAATGGAGACCTTAGTCAAACCTAAAGGTTTCATTCCTTATTAAGAATATAATGGAAGAGCTAACTTATAACATAATAATGTTATTAAAATCAAATGGTTCTAATAGGGGAAGGTTTACAATAGTTTACTTAATCATCTACTAAGTTTAAGGAAACTCTTACATAAGACATAATATCAATCCTTAGTCTATTAAGTCATATTATATTATTACTCTCAATAATAATCAATGAGCTATTTATTTGAATTCCACTTATTTATAGATAAGGTTAGTCTATAATGTCAATTATAATAATATACAAGAGGAGGCACAAAGATCATTTTTTAGGCTGAATGTCAAGAAGTTTTGAAAAAGTATAACACAGTCATTGCTTTATTAAAATATTTTTACAGTCTTAAGAGTTGCTCCTCACTTGACAAATTCCCTCCTAGGAGGTCTACAATCCAGGCCTATTAAGGTTATCAATAACACTCTTTGTAAGAGTTATTTATGATTTTATGTCACTTAAATTGAACCTTAGTAAGGGTTAGCCCACCCTAACTATATAATCTAAGCATAATCCATATCATGAATGGGTTTACATAACTAGAATCATATTAGCAGAACACAAGTTCTTTTTATTATCAAAGGCATATTCATACTACTTACTTGTATTCATACTTAAATGCGTCTATAAAATTGAATCATATATACATGAGGTATAATAATATCTAAAGATAAAATGCATAAAACAAACAAAAAAATTCAATTGGAGATATAATATATGTATTAATTACATTAAATTGGCTAGGCTCAGTCATGAATATACAAGCCTCCACAAGGATTATATTTTCAATAAGGATCCATTAAAAGGTCTATTAGTCATAATACTAATAAAATTATAAATTAGTTATTTGTAGTGATAGCCCAAACATTTTACTGGTAGCTTAATAATAATAGTGTCTCACACTCAACCCAAAATTATTCAGTAATAAATAACTACAATAAGTTCAAATGAGAATAATTGACCCTTGGATTATAGTTAGTTATATAAAGAAACAAAACATTAGTATATTATAATTTATGATGATCTCCTCTTTGCTCCAAGTGTAACTTTGACCAATAAAAGGTGGGATCACCTCCCAAACTTTTGGCATAATCAAGAGACTACTCTAGGCACCCTCGAGTAGGACTCCCAACTCTAGGAATGTTCATATCATGGTGCAAGGTAAGTAAAGGTAAAAGGAAATTAAGATGTATCAGTGTTAAGGATATAGCTAATCAAAAGGTGATAATCCAAACATCTCTAATTCAATATTATTACTAACCTTTTATATATTTTCAGCAAGTAAAATACACAAAATAAAAAACACAAGGATCACAAGGATAGGACTCATTATGCATACAACCACTAAGATATATTATATAACTAGTCATGAGAGGAATTAGGCAACCTACCATCATGTCCAACATTAGATACCTACCCCTTACTCCATCATGAATAATGTAACCTATCATGATATCACAAGTTTTACATGATGAAACCATAATATCTAGGTAAGAAAAAATACAACAATTAGAACTATCATGGAGGAATATCTCAACTCTAAATTCCCACACAAGGGGTGATAACACTATAGGTGACTCAAGCACAACCATAAGAAAATACTAAAGAAAAGAAGTAATCCAACTAACTTACTCATAATGAACATAATAAATAATTCAAGAATCATAAAAACTTCATTTAGTCAAATAATAAGATAATCAAGTGAATAGGATACCTATGAAACAATTCAGGCCCTTCCATGGATATTTTATAAAGGTTTATACCATCTAATTCTCTCCCACTCTAGGCTCTCTAATTTTTTATTTTATCTTCTTCTTTTATTCCTTTTGTGGCCATAAATACCAAAGGTCCCCAACATTTTTCTTAGAGATCTTCCCTCCTTAAATATTCATTAGTCCCTCCTTAAAACTCAATCAAAACATGATATGCATTTTCTCTTTCCCTAGATTAACCAATCACTTTTGATGGCTAGTCCATGCATTCATAATGGGTGATATTTCATTAGTCCATAATGTCACATGGTAGCTTATATAGAGTTATATGATTTACTATAATAACAACCCAATGATTCCCATTAGTTTATGGAAATGATAAATTAATAGATGGGCTATAAGTTTCTACTAGATTATTTAGATGTTGGTCTAGTTCATCTCATGCATTAAATATGACAAGCACAATGGTGGTTCAACTAATCCAATAGAGATTAAAACCAATAAAACATTCTAAGTTTTAAAATAAATTTACAATGATATAGAGGGAATTTAACATGGATTAGTTAAGGTTTAGAAAAGATACATGTCAAAGATAAGATCACACATGATGCAACTATGCCTGATGTAGTCCTTGTTCCCTTATTGGAAATGACCTTTTACTACACACTTATTTCACCTATGAAATCTACTATCCTAATAGCTAAAGTCTGAAATTATATTATGCTAGTTCATTTAATTAAACAAATGTAATAAACTTATAAATAAATTCAAAATATATTCAAGTGATATTCTTATAGCACCTAATACATACATAGTTTTAATTATAACCTCAGGTAATTATTTAATCATTTCTAAACCAACATTTACCATGTGCATAATCATGCTAACTTTGTAGTTAAAACCACTCAGTGAGAATAACCATTAGTTTAACATAGTCACATAATTTTCTCATGAGGATCTTTACATTCTCTCTCCCTTAAAAAGGACATCATCCTTGATGTTGGATTATTTTATTCATCCAACAAGGTTTCTAAATCCACTGGGCTATTAGAACATAATCCTAAATTACTAGTGTGCCACCCTAGGTAGGCACCCAAGGTGAGCATTTCATTGTATCACTAAAGGACATTCTAAAATATGTAGGCCAACTACTAATTTAAACCAATCACACTATTCCCTTGTATTTCCAACATCCCTTAAATTACTTCATTTGTCATTTGTAAGTATATTTAAGAACATATGAGTGTTTTATCCACATAAATACAATATTCCAAGTCATATTTTTTTTCAAGGTTTATACAACCCTAGATTATCAATCTTTCAATACCAATTTATTATATTTTAGAAAAGTGTGACATAGTCACTTAAGTCTTTACAAAATAAATCATGAGTTCCATTTGTTCAAGGATTCTTCTTCATATAATTTTCTTGGAAATGGTCATGGGAGATTTGAACAACCTACCATCATGCCCAACATATGAGGACTTCAACCACTTCCATCATGTTGTCTAGGTAAGGGTTAAATAACCTTTCACCATTTTTAGCATATGAGGGATTTATTTCACTACCATCATGAAGAAACTACTCAAATATCACTATAACTTAGTGTTAACATAACACATATTAACATGTTTACAAGAACAAAAAAACTT
The DNA here is from genome assembly GCA_037957365.1 of Torreya grandis. Lineage (NCBI taxonomy): Eukaryota > Viridiplantae > Streptophyta > Pinopsida > Cupressales > Taxaceae > Torreya > Torreya grandis. Next base: position 527,508 of record JARHVA010007255.1, on the reverse strand, counting down.
TATGCAAATAAGGAGGAACAACCTCTACATTTCCCTTAATTTTCCTATAAGAGTGCTACTAGAACTTTAGCATAATGATAATTTCCCATGATCAACTCATAATGATGCTTCAATTGTGGATCATAAAAAGTTTGGACTTATTTCTGGAAAAATATATCTAATTTAGAGATGAAATTGGTCTAAATTCATACCCAAGCCTTGCTCTATTAAAGGCTATGCTACCATAAAATACTTTACTAGTTACATTTAATTATGGTGAGTCATGCTAAAGAAAACTATATATTTTTATTTATTTCATTTAATAAGATGTTGGTCTAATTGCGAGTAATTTTAAAAGAGGAAATTCACTCTATTTTATACCATATCATGAACATAAATATCTTGACCATTGAGATCCATAGTTTTTCTACTATGAACATGAGAGTCTAAGAGTTTATTGAATGTTCTAAACATTCAAAATAGAATAATTATGGGTGAAAAACATTAATAAAAAAACCATATTTATAAATTAGGTATCCATCCATGGTCATATTTTTCTAAGTGATGTTCAATCATATTGAGTTCATATTTATATCATTAGAATGATACGGTGTAATGTTGTGTTGACATTTCTAGTGCTATCTGAACGTTGATGTCCTTTGAAATAAGTAGATAATGGAAAAAATACTTCCCATAACATTAATTATATTAAATAATAAACAAACATTGTAGCATCTCCCTTTTTAATATACCATGACATTTATGGAAGGTTTTAAGAAACTTGGTACCATGTTATTTGATATATATATATATATATAGTTTCTCAGGAAATTGGTTCATTAGCTGAGAGAATAATATGCCAATCCATATTTATGAGGTTCTTGGGATATCAGCCTATGAGCCAATATATCATGTTAAACTCAATATACAAGAGGTTCTCAAGACATCATTCCACTAGCCAAGAGAATTATGTATAAATCAATGTATATGTGGCCCTCAGGACATCAATTCACTAACCAATAAAATTATGTATAGATAAATGTATATGTACACCTTAGTACATCAATCCAAAAAACAATATAATTATGTCAATATAGCTATATGTGTGTCCCTCAAGACATCAATCTACCAGCCAAGATAATTAATGCATAGATGGCCTAGGCATGTCAAGGCATACAGTGTAATAGATAGTCAATGGATAGATAGACCCAAGCATTCCAAGGCATAAAGAGTAAGATATAGTCAATGAATAGATGAACCTAAGAATGTCAATGCAAAAATATTACTATATAGTCAATGAATAAATGGCCCTAGTCATGTCAAATGATAGAGAGCAAGAGATAGTTGATGCACAAATAGCCTTAGGCACATCAAGGCATAAAGAGTAAGATATATTTGATGCATAGATGAACCCAATCATGTCAAAACATAGAGTATCAGAGACCAGTTGATAATATATGTTATAATATACTTATTTTCCCTTATACTCACCATAAGAAACATATATACACATAAAAACACATGAATATAGAACAAGTAAGAATCATAATCACTTGAAGAAACATCAACTAATCATGTAGGTACATAATCAATAAAAAAGAGTAGTCTCAATAATGAAATAGAATCCAACAAAAATTCATCAATGAATTCCATGATAAACCTTTATCTTGAAATATTCAAAGTCAATAAGAAAATAATGATAGTTTCCAAGTAGTATAAACAAAAGCCTGGGCAACATCAAATAAGTTTGACAAAAACATTTATAAAAAATCAAATCACAATAAGATCACTATGTGGATCAGTGAACCACTTCGGTGGAGAAGGAATAAGGTAAGAGGGAAACATTGATCCACTATTTTTTACTTAAAAAAATTCCTAATGGATCCAATTACCACTTTATCATGTTGAATTCATTGTTGTTCAATTATGAGTAATAACATGTAGGAGGGAACTACACCACTACCACTACAAAAAATGATAAAGCTAAATTTAGGAATAACATGTAGGAGGGTGCTACATGACTACCACTACAAAAATGATACTATAAATTAGTTAACACCCTACCTTCTTAGAGGACATGCTTATAGATAGTCTATATTCACCACCTACCAAGGTGTGGTTTGGCATTGAAATCAAGCCTTACATGTTTTAACACAAGAATTTAGATATAATGCTACTTATAATTAAGTTACACATATATTTGTAAATGTAATATTTATGGAAAGAGAGATGCAAGGATATCATTTTAAGAGAAGGACACCTCCATGATCACCACTTCTAATTATTGTGGACATAATGTTATATAAATACTGAAGGCAGCTAGTAGTTCTAACTATCCAAATTTACAAGTTTTTATCATTTGATTATTTATTAATACTAGATATATTCATTCAGAGTATATGCCATATAGAATATCAATAATCATGATCATTTGCCACTACACAAAGTGATACTATAAAGTAGTTATCACCCTACCTTCTTATAATACATGCTTATAGATAGTTTGTATTCACCAACTTCCAAGGTGTGGTTTGGCATTGAAATCAAGCCTTACATGTTTAAACACAAGAATTTAGATATGATGCTACTTATAATTAGGTCCCACTTGTATGTGCAAATGTAATATTTATGGAAAGATAGATGTAGTGCTATCATTTTAAGAGAAAGGCACCTCGATGATCACCAGTTCTAATTATTGTTGACACAATGTTATATAAATACCAAAGGTAGTTAGTAGTTCCATCTTTCAAAATTTACAATTTTTCATCATGAGATAGTTTATTAATACTATATATATTCATTCATAATATATGCCACATGGCATATCAATAATTATGATCATTTGCTCTTATAGGCTTTCATTCAGCTGATCAACATTATCATAGATATAGATTAACCTATTGATTAATTTATCATCAAAATATCAATAATTTGTGAGGTTACCTTAATATATTCTATATAATTCATAGCTAGAAAGATACCTTCATAACCATTTGACATGAAACCATAAACAATGTCATAAGTCAAGCTATGCTCACATATACATAATAAGGCAATTATCATCCCAAAGCTATTCAACTATAACATGTTATTCTCATTAAAGAGCAATTAAGTGGATGAATAACTACTCTAGTTCATTATAAGGAGATTCATCTTACCTTTTAATTCAAAATTCAATATTTCACCTAACTGGTTAACATAAACAATATTAGATCTATTCATAAAATAAGCCATAACCTCAGTCCTAGGGTTTTACCATATCATGCTTTATCAAATGATTATACTGATATAAAATACAATAACTCCATACAAAATCAACGTATCCATAAAATTAATAATTTCAAAAGAGAGTTCATCAAAGAACTTTCATAATTATAAGTTGAATTAACACCATATAATCATTGTTTTAAGCATTACAAGCCAACTCCGTTCAAATTTATAGTCCATCATTAGTATGATCTCATTGTAATATAATTTAATCTATCAAGATAAGTAATATAATAGGGAAACATCATGTGCATTCACATATGTAAATATATCTATTGCCAAGTATGTCTTAACAAGAAGTTCCAATGTCCTTTCAAAGATAATAGTTTATCACATGTATTTCATGCTTTGTCAAAATAGAATAGTAAAAACAAATGTTCTAAGGATTATAACAAAATTTGGTCTTTGAAACAAACCCATATCATAACTTTAGTATCCCTTGATCAAGTTTTTTTAGGATAGTCTCTTTCATAACTATCAATAGCTTCATATCTAAAACATACACCCAAAGGATACCAATTTAATAGTCATTCTTTTGAAGTCTTATCTAGTCCTACCTTTAGAGATTTCATAAGTCAAGATTATTTTTTATTACATTGCCTCTTGAGATACTCTTTAAGGTTAAAATGACTCCTTTCTTGATGATGAGATGATAAAGACTACCTAGCCTGCCCATGCCTTTTATAGGGTGAAGAGGCTCATTTTTATAGCATACAAACTTGGTGAAACATTTCCTTTATCAAATCCATCACTCATTCTAGGGTCTTAATAATTTTAATCATGGATTTTGACTGGCTGCATACTTTAGGACCTTAGTGACACCTTACTGTAGTGTTTTACATTATTTTCTTTTGTGACATATTTTATACACAAATTAGATTTTAATATAGTGAAGCAACATACACCATATTAAATTTACACAAATCAAAATTAACTAGAGTTAAAAAGTTAACAAACTCATGTAATCATCCCTAGAGCTCCCATAGTTTAACCCAGCCTATGATATGAAATTGTCATGCCCATTTTTTCTTAAACATAGGCATGACACATAAACTTGATGAAAAAAACACCAATGATCATAGATAGATACTATAATCCATTAAATTAAACATAATAAAATATGAATCTTGTAATTTCCATTAAGGCTCATACAAACACATGCCACTAATTTAAAATCACATAGTCCTAATCTATTCAACCCAAAACATAGAAATTTCTTAATGGCTCACACTAAATGACAATTATACTTATGACATTGCAACAACTATCAAAATTGACCTTAGCCACTACTAACATAGTCAAGATCCATCTGATCATTTTGACTGGTACCCTAATGATGCTAGATTCCCTTCATAATCCTAGGGCCACTTTTAACCCATATTGCATCCTATGAGATTATGTGAAAATGTCTATGTGGCAAGAATTAATTAAATTAATACCCTACCAATTTGTAGGGCTAACACACATTCTTTGGGGATGCCAAATAGTGGGCTTGTGCCATGCGGTAACATTTTTCTATCTTGCTAGCCTACAGAGTTTGTACTCAATATAGATGCCTATGAAATATTGGAGAAATGAGATTTTATCACATGGCAACATTACATTTACCCACTTGCCCATGGGCCTCATGTTCAATACCAACATGTCTAGAATATCAGATTAGTAGTATTTTACTCCATGATAGTATCTCACTCACCCACTTGTCCACATGCTTGACACCCAATATAAACCTATTCAGGATAATGGGTCATCAGGATGATGCCACATAGAAACATCCTATGATCCTACTTTTGCAAAGTATTTTCAAGATACATGAACATATTTAGGATAGTAGGTCATTGAGATGATGCCATGTGGTAGCATCTTATGAGCCAGCTTGCTTGAAGGCTTTACAAGCTGCATGGACATCTCAAGGATGGTGGGTCACTAAAATGATTCCATGTGGCAACATCCTATGAGATTACTTTCCCATAGGTTATGCACTCAATATGGTCATTTTTGGGACTATGGAGCTATGATATTGTACCATGTGGTAACATCCCACTAGCCCACTAGCCTAGCACTAACCATACAATTGACTACATTAATGTCACTCTTGGGTTTATGGGATAGTGACCTATGGCTTCCTTTAAACCACGCACCAAAACATCATGAAATTGACTAAGGTAAAAGGCCACAAAATACCTATCTAAGAGGCATCTATGGAAAATCTATGTGGATGAATTTAGCTACCGAGGATAAACCAACTAAGGCAAAGGCCTAAATATAACTAAGTAAAAACTTGAAAACCAATAAAAAGGTGATAAAGGCAATTAAATGTTGATTATTCCATTTTTATATACAAAATAATTCAGCCAATCTAGAATTTGACATTAATACCAAAGTGGATAATATTAAGGCTAAAATCAAATTATTTATGTGAAGCAAAAAAAACATCTAAGGCCAACTACAAACATGATAAACCAACAAATAAATATTAAGTCTAAAATGATGAAATAAATAGACATTGAGGCTTAAACAATCTCTCAACACCAAATTAATATTCTCACTGGTTTAGTCAAATATCCAATAAACATCAGGGAAGCTCAACCTGAAAGTTGACTCATCTATTCATTATAAGTTAAATATTATAACATTATTACAAAGACCTAATTCATTAAATCAAAGGAAAAAAGATTAATCCATGTATTTCCTCAGGTTTAAATATACAAATTTTTGGATTGGCCTACTAAAACCTTGATAATCAATAAATAATCTCCATAAGGCTCTCTATGGTTGCACCCATATGGTTACCTTGTATTACTAGTTTCAACCCAAGATCCATGTTTTATTATTTATTCTCAATTTATTACAAATATGCAAGGGAGACATTAGTCAAACCTAAAGGTTTCATTCCTTGTTAAGAATATAATGAAAGAGCTAAATTTTAATAGAGTTATGTTTTTAATATGAAATGTTTTTATAGGGGAAGGTTTACAGTAGTTTATTTATTCATATGCTAAGTTTTGAGAAACTCTTCCACAATACAAAATATTAATCCATAGTCTATTTAGTATTTATATTATTTTATTCTCAATAAAAATCACTTGACCATTTATTTCAATTCCACTCATTTATAGATAAGCTTAATAAGTAAAGTCAATTCTAATAGAATATAAGAGGAGGCAAAAAGCTCATTTATTAGGTTGAATGTCAATAAGTTTTGACCAATTATAACATACTCATAAATTTTTTAAAAGAGCCATACAAGATTAAGATTTGCTCCTTACTTGATAGATTACCTCCCATGATATCTACAGTCAATGCTTATTGAGGTTCTTAACAAAACTCTTTCTAAGAGTTTAATATTTTATCTTACTTATATTGAACCTTATTAAGGGTTAGCCCACCCAATCTCTATTATCTAAGCATAAGCTATATCATAAATGGGTTTGCATAACAATATTCATACGATCAAAACACAATTTATTATTATTATCAAAGGCATAGGTAGACTACTTACTTGCCTTCATATCTAATGTTTCTTTCATATTTAATCATCTATACACGATTTATAACAATAGATCAAGATACAATGCATAAAATGACCATATAATATTAAACTAAATATGTACTATATGTATTAAGGACATTAAATTAGCTAAATTTAGTCATGAATATACAAGCCTCCACAAGGATTCCATTTTGTATAAGGATACATCATAAGGAGGTCTATTAATCCTAATACTAAGCAGACTATAAAATAGTTATCTACAATAATAACCAAAGCATTCAACTGGTAGTTTAATAATAATAGTGGATCACACTCATCCCATAATCAATCATTAATACATGACTATTATAATTTTAGCTAAGAATAATTAACCCTTGGATTCTATCTAGTTATATAAAGCAATAAGACATGAGTGGACTATAGTTGATGACAAGATCCTCTTCATTCCAAGTGTAATTTTGGAAAATAAAAGGTGGGATCACCTCCCACCCTTTTTCCATCATCAAGAAACTTCTCTATGCATCCCTAAGTAGGATTCCTAATTCCAGGCATGTTCGTATCATGGTGAATGGTAATTAAAGGGAAAAAATAGTCATGTTGTCTTAGGGTCAAGGATATATTTACTTTTAAGGTGACAATACAAACATATATAAGTCAAGAGGATTACCAACTTTGAATCTATTTTCATCAAGTAAAATACACAAAAGAGAAAAAAATAAGGATCATAAGGATAGGACTCACCAGGCATACATACACTAAGATATATTCTATAATTAGTCATGAGAGGATTTAGGCAACCTACCATCATGTCCAACATGAGATACCTACCCCTTCCCCCATCATGAAGAGTGTAACCTCTCAAGGCCTCATGAAACCATAATATCTAGGTAAGCATAAATACAATAGTTAGAGCTATCATGGCATAATATATGAACTTTGAACTCCCACACTAGGGGTAATAACACTATGGGAGACTCAAGCACAACCATAATAAAATAATGAATAAAAGATGTAATCCAACTTCCTTACTCATCCCAATCATTATAACTAAATCAATAATCACACAAAATGCAATTAGTAAAACATTAGGATAGTTAAGTCAATAGGATACCTATCAAATAATCCAAGCCCTTCCATGGATATTTTATGAAGGTTTCTACCATCTGAGTCTCTCCCTCTCTAGGATATCTACTTATTTACTTTCTCTTATTCATTTTTTCCTATGGTGGCTATAAATTCTAAAGTTCATTGACCCTTTTCTCTAAGATATGTACTCATAAAATAGGAATTCTCTCTTTACAACCTAATTAGAACATGATATGTGTTTGTTATTTACTTGGATCAACCAACCATTTCTAGTGCCTGACCCATGCCTTCATAATGGGAAATATTTCATTAGTACATAATGATACATGGTGGCTCATATAGAGTCTTATGGTTGATTCTAAGGTCATCCCAATGATTCCCATTAGTTCAAGGTAATGACCAATTAATATACAACCTGTAAGATGCCACTATATAATGTAGACGTTGGTAAAATTCATCTCATTCATTAAACATGATAAGCACAATGGTAGTTTGACCAACCCAAAATAGATTACAACAACTATGAAAATCCAAGTTTTAAAGGAAAGGCTAAATGATGTATATGGCATTCAACTTGGATCAGTTAAGTTTTACATAAGACATAGGTCAAAGATAGGATCACACATGATGCAACTATGCCTAGTGTAGTCCTTACTCCATTGGTAATGACATATTCTATCACACCTATTGCAACTGTAAATTCGACTATCCTTATGATCCTTATGAAATAATTGACACATGAATTTAAGCACACATTAATTTTTTATCATCACTTTTTTATATAAAATTACTTTTAGGGGTATAAAATTAGCCTCCCCTTTTATCTTCTCAAGTCTTTGAAGAGCACTACTCTCACTCATCAGATTAATGATGTGAACCCTATCATGCACCAAGGAATCATCATACTTATATTAAATCATGGAAAAACCATATATTTTAGGGAGGTTACTCTAGTGGGGTCATCCCCTGAGGAATACCCTACCTCAAGGTGCTACTATCCATCAGCTAATACTCCTAGCTAGCCCTTTATCCAAAATCTCTGTTAAAGACCCAATTTTGAAATTAATTATCCCTGAAACCAAACCAATCATAATAAATGAGGGTACCTTTAGGGAGGTGGTTGGGAAAATAACATTTCCACTAATGGAGGAGATAAAATATAGTAAAGAGTAGTTAGAAAATTGTAACAGTGAGGTACATGAGACTTGGATAAATCTGATGGGACTTATAAAAGAATGTAACACCTTAAATAGACAAGTGGAAAAAACTATCCAATCCTCCAAAAATTATAATAAGGTGGACAGGACCCCCATGAAGCAACACATGATGGTGGCATATATCCCCCATCCTAAGTTCCCTAACACTACTCCCATCAAGAGGACGCTTATGCATGAATATGTGTAGAAGAGACCATGGATGATCCTACCGAAAGATGGCACAAAAGGGCTTAGAAAATTAAAAATGGATAAAGTTTAAAAGAGTAAATAGGGTTCACCAAATAATAATATTGAATATAAGAAGGAATCATCTAAGGGCCTCCCCTCCTAAACTAGTTTTTGTTTTATGTCTATTTTTTTGCCTTCTATTGGGATTGTTAGCTAGTTGTTTTTTTGTTGTTTCATCCCTTGAGTCTTACCAATCTATTTTATACATTTAACTATGGTTCTTAGTCCTTATAAAACTAGGTATTTTACTTATCAAATACAAAATTATAAGTATGTTAATTTTTTTGTTTAATTGTTACATTTTTTGTTAGAAATTATTTACACTAAGATATTGCATGGATATTTTTGATAATTTTAATGTACATGTATTTGTTATAATTTATCCACACTAAATGTTACATGGACATTTTTGTTATTTTTATAGACTCAAAGTTAAAGATATAAAACATAAAAATTGTGATAAATGTTGCATGGATGCTTATGATATTTTATTTTCACTTATACATAAGGAAACAATAAATAAATATATGCTAAAATTTATCATGGCCATTTAAGAATTTATTGAATTCAAAAATATATATTAAAGTCTTACACTATTTAAAAAATAACTTTGAATTGATTAAACATATTTAATTCAAAAATTATGTCAAAATGAAAATATAAATTATTGTCATGATTTGCAACAAAACATTGAATTGATTCAATAAATTAAAATCAAGAATCTTATTAGTAAACACTAAATTCAATAACCTTAAATTTTTAATGTAATTTTTTATATCTAATATAAAAATATATAAATTATATTTTGATATTAAAAATATAAAATTCTAATGTTTTATACTATAAAAGCTAATAAAGATAGTTTCATGTTTTAATTTGAACTAGAATATGTTCAAATTAGATGAAATGATTTTTATATGACATAATTAAGAAAATATCATCATAATAGTAGAGTATATCTACTCTATTACAATTTATAATATATGTAAATTTACTATAAGAATAGGGAACATAACTTATTTAGGTTTTGTGTAGGTTTGTGGTAGTGTGCAATTTTACAAAAGGGATCTACAATGGATATTTTTAGACTCATTTTAGGAAAAATAATTTGAAACATAAGGTGATGAGTATGATGGTGGATGGAAAATTATGGTAGATAATTAATTTACAATGTATGAGTATCATCAAAGAGACTTGAATAAATTTTTGACAGTTTGGATTATTGTGCCTGTGACTACAAAACACTATTATAAATGTATATTTTTTTAGACATGTGATAAAATATTTATTTTACTTATATTTACCTAGAATCAATTAATTTAACAATTGATACAAATGTGACCTATAAATTCAAGTTATGAGGATTAGATGACATTATGTCAACCACCCCACACACTGTGTCTAAGTACTCTGTATGTTTATTAACATAAAATATGAAGTGGTTAGAAATATATGGTTTAAATTATTTAAGTTAACTTATGTTAATACTTATGTTATGAAATGTTAATAGTTTTTAGATAATTATCTTATTCATTCATTAAAAAAAATTAGGTTCTCTCATTCATAGTAATTAGTACACTACACATAATAATTCTTACTCTAATTTCTCCTTATTTATATTGATATAATAACCACCAAATGAAATGTTCTCATATCTCTTAATACTATAACATAGTATGTTATTACAAAGGCTATTATACTCTATAAACTCTGTTTCTCTTTAATAATATACATCAAATCTTCTATATTCTATCTATACTCTATTATAATGTCGTGGTATAAATACCAACTAGGTACCTTATAATTAAATGGTCATTTATGTGTGAGAAATGTCTTTTATCTAGTTAGGTCATCATCTCTTACTGTAAATTTTGATTCCTTATCATGTGGCACAATTAGTACAAGCCTTTTTACCATTGGCTTGAATAAGTATTCTTTTGTTGTGATAAGGGTAATTAATCTATGGTAATTATAGTTTGGTCCTTAGTACATTGATAAATAATGGAAAATTTTCACAAGATTTTATAACTATGTCTTAACCTTGAGACAACTCTAAATATTTTGACATGTAAAAAACATAATATATCTTAATTTAATAGAAAAAATTATCTTCAAAATATTTCGATCAAGGTGTAGATTCCCTTCCTTGGCATAGATGTTTGTCATACTTTTACATCATATATTTATAAAATGTGTCCCAATTTAGAATGAGGGAGTTTTATAACATGTGAAAGTATGTTTCATGCCTCTTGAATTTGAATTCCATCTCCTCCATCAAGGTACTTAGTTACATGTCATAATCCTTCATATCATCATATATTAATATGAGCTAAGTCTATTTCTTCATGTATTAATCATGTAAATATATGATTTTATCTCATCTTAATTTAGATGTAATTTTTTTAGCTCCAAATCTAGTAGAAACATTACTTAGATATATATTTTATCTCATCAAACTTATTTTTATCTTGGGTATGAAATGGCTAGGTAAATTAATAATTAAAGTAATCAATTGCATCTTCCATTATTTCATGTAGCTTCTTCACCTTCTCCTTATATTTAATTAATTTTTACTAATTTTATCCTAGTAGTGGCCTTAACAATTCTTCCTTATATTCTTCCCTAGCCTCACATTTGACTAGGATTTTTTCAACTATAGTGCCTATATGACTTATGATAATTTTATTACTTGCCTCCAATTTTTTTTTATGGAAAAATTTGTATCTAGATCATATTATGGTCTAAAAGTGTTAAAGGTAGTTAAAAACATCTTAATGCCTTTTTATAAATTGACACACTATGTCATGCAATCACCTTGAGCACTTTGGATAAGAGTTTATCCAATAATTTGTTTATATATGGGAGTTAATTTATGCAAGACTACTACAAGTTTTCTTCCTACAGTAGGCTAAAGGAAACTCGGTGGTACCATGATGGTTAAATTTATATGTTTATGTCATGTCAATTCAGCCATTATCTTCTTTAATGAATCTATGGGAGTAGTTATACTATTTTGGTTTGTCCTTATAGATCCTATATTAATCTATAGTGAAATTTTGGTGTTATCATCTATATTTTTAGAGATTATGGAGGTTGTTGACTATATTTCTCTTCCCCTTTACTTCATGTTCTGATTTCCCTATTTGTTATTTATTTTTATTTTTTACCTCGTCATCTTTGTTCCTTTTCTCCTATATTTTTTGTGTTTTCTCTTTATTTTTATTTCTATCCTCTTCCTCTATTTATTTATTTTCCACATCTCTCTCTCTCTCTCTCTCTCTCTCTCTCTCTCTCTCTCTCTCTCTCTCTCTTCTCTCTCTCTCTCTCTCTCTCTCTCTCTCTCTCTCTCTCTCTCTCTCTCTCTCTCTCTCTCTCTCTCTAGGGTAGTTTAATTTTCTATTTTTTTATTGTTATCTTTTCCTAATTTACTTTTATTTTATTTTCATCCTCTATTTTATATTATTATTCTTTATCTATTTTCATTTTTATTTTTATTAATCTTTTTCTAGATTTTCACTTTATTTATCTTATTTCCTCACCTTCTATTTTTTCTAGTAGTTATTTACCTGGTTGAAATTTATTTTACTTTTTAATGTTTTTAGACTAGTTATTTTTCTAGTTGTATCCTTTTTTGAACTGTGACATCATCCAATTCCTTCAATCTTTGTAATTGTTTTTATTTATACAAATTCTATACTACCATATATATCTCTTATTTGGTTCTAAACTCAATCTTTTGGAGTTGTCTCAACCACTCTGTATTCTTAGGGGACATGGGTGGTTCCTCTAATATTTTATTAAGTGCTTTCTCTTGATAATTTAGCATCATCATCTGAGTTGATTTTATCTTTTCCTTTTTATGTATTATTATTTCTTGTAGATAGGCAGGGAATCCTCTTATTTTATCATCTAACACATATAGACTTAACTTTGTATAGTCCAAACCTAACTTGACTACTGTATGTTGGCCCTTTAGGTCACAATTTTTACAAAATATTCCCACCATGGATATCATTACTTTGTTGTGACATATCCTTATCAATGTGTTGATTTTTAGATACTTTTGTGGGAATATCCACTTCCTCACTTTTCTAAATTTATCTATCATCTCTTTCCTATGAAGAGTCACATGACTAGGGTTTCTTTTATCATTTTTGGTTTTACTACTTTTTTATTTATTTTTATTTCATTTTTGTAATGGCTCAATGAAATAATTAGTTGTCTCCCCCTACACTAACTCATATGTAATAGTGTTTTTCTTATTTCTAGGGATTTTATGGGAGATAACTCTTTTTCTCTATTCAATTTGAATCATTATTTTTTATTTTTTAGAGGTTCCATCCGCTATTTTATATTTATTTGTCCTAGAATAGTATGAGTGTCTAACCTTAACTATCATTACTTCCTCTCCTAAGACCTCACTAATATGATAATCCTTAAATAAAAATGAAATAGTCTCATCCCCTTCTTCTTCTTCTTATAAATAGTTTGATTCTATAATTCCTCTTTGGAGGCATAAATATCTTTGTACATTAGGGTTTTAAGTAGCTTCCTCAAATATTTTTTTTTATTGCAAGGGTTTCCTCTTTCTCCATTGGATGAGAACTACCACTAAGTTCATTCATGAATTTTTTATACCTAACATTTTTTAGTAAACTCTAATCTTCAATTATTACCATTTCATTCTACTCATTGATAGACTCATAAGAAAGAGGTGGAAGTGGTGTGGATTTTATACTAAAGGGTTATATGTAGACATTATGTGTATCTATGATAAAATTAGAGCATGTGTAGTATTTTTTGACTATTTATTTTGATATATAGAAGATTATAGCTATCATATTCTTAATTAATTTCTCCCATTCTTGAAGGTGACCTACCTCCTATACTATAGATATCCCTTCTAGTGTGGTTCTTATTTGGGATCATATTTGGGTATGTGAGTGCCGTTCAATAAAACCCTCACAACCATGAATATTATGCATGAAATAGATGGCTAAAACTATGAGAAGAGGTCATTCAAAAAATCATGTGTAGATTTATTTATCTTCTCAAAGTTATCTAGGTATTGTTCTAGAGTGTGGTAGCCAAGTCATACTAGATACCATTGTAAATCCTATCAATTGAAATATTCACACTCCTTATAGTCATTCAATCTATTTTTTATGTAGTACACATTTAATGTAATCTTTTACATATAAAAATGTACTTTGGAGTCCTTAATTTTATTAATTCATAAGGATTTGTGATTGAAACTTTTTTGTGTTAATTGGGATACCCTACTTGTGTAAACATTTTTATTTTTGTCATATTTATTAGTACTATTCCCTTCATGAATCACTCTAGTCATGACATGGATAATATTGGATGTAATTTGGTAGGGTTAATTTAGATATAGAATGTATTCATGTGATCAACTCATAAATATATTTGTGGTAATTTTCATTAATGTGAAATATAGAAACTCACTAAAAACATATAATTTAATCCATGGTACAATGAGAAACTCTACTTTATATTATAGATGTGTTTGGGATGAGAACTACCACTAAGTTCACTCATGAATTTTTTATACCTAGCATTTTGCAGTAAACACTAATCTTTAATTATTACCATTTCATTCTACTCATTGATAGACTCATAAGAAAGAGGTGGAAGTGGTGTGGATTTTATATGAAAAGGTTTTATGTAGGCATTATGTGTATCTATGATAAAATTAGAGCATTTTTAGTATTTTGGGACTATTTATTTTGATATATAGAAGATTATAGCTATCATATTCTTAATTAATTTCTCCCATTCTAGAAGGTGACCTACCCCCTATACTATAGATATCCCTTCTAGTATGGTTCTTATTTGGGATCATATTTGGGTATTTGAGTGCCGTTCAATAAAACCCTCACAACCATGAATATTATGCATGAAATACATGGCTAAAACTATGAGAAGAGGTCATTCAAAAAATCATGTGTAGCTTTATTTATCTTCTCAAGGTTATCTAGGTATTGTTCTAGAGTGTGGTAGCCAAGTCATACTAAATACCAATGTAAATCATATCAATTGAAATATTCACACTCCTTATAGTCATTCAATCTATTTTTTATGTAGTACACATTTAATGCAATCTCTTACATATAAAAATGTACTTTGGATTCATTAATTTTATTAATTCATATGGATTTGTGATTGAAACTTTTTTGTGTTAATTGGGATACCCTACTTGTGTTAACATTTTTATTTTCGTCATATTTACTAGTACTATTCCCTTCATGAATCACTCTAGTCATGACATGGATAATATTGGATGTAATTTGGTAGGGTAAATTTAGATATATAATGTATTCATGTGACCAACTCATAAATATATTTGTGGCAATTTTCATTAATGTGAAATATAGAAACTCACTAAAAAAATCTATTTGAATCCATGGTACAATGACAAACTCTACTTTATATTATAGATGTGTTTGGGAATTACGTTCCAAAATTTCTATTCTCTCAACTTATAAAAAACTATTTTCAATTTAAACTAGATGTGACTAAATGTATTTTTAAATAACTTTTTCATGTGTAACTAGAGAAGCCATGCTAGACAAGGCATACAATATATCTTGAATTTTCAAATTTTAGTTAATGAGTTTTAAACTTGGGTAGCTTATCGGTAGTGACAACTTGGGTATGTCCAATTTGATCTCTATATACATTATAAATGGTGTAATCAGATCACTGATACTCTAGGATATTTTTTTACAAAGTCTCAGTACTCACATTATTTCATAAATTTTCATTAATGAAACCCTTATTTTATAATATGTTAGATATACCCATCAATCACGATATTTATGTGGTGCATTTAATCACATTTATTACTTATGTCTATTTTGTTCACCTTGTCTATTTTAGTGCTTAATTACTTGTTTTTTCTTTTATTTTTAAATTTTTTTTGTTCTTATTCATATGATGTCAACATTTTTTTCCATATTTTAAAACTATGTTTCTAGTTCCTACCATCCTCCCATTTGTTCTTAGTTTATATTTTTTTTTCAAACTATATTTTATAATATATCATTCTACATAAACAAAATCGGCTAATTTATTATATTACCATATTGATTACTTTACCACTACTCTTATCTTCCTTTCATAGTATATTTTATTATTATATAGATTAACATACTTCTCAAATATCATTTTAGTTCTATTTTTTTCACAAACTATTTTTCATTTTTTTTACATTATTTTTGAAATTTTCTATTTTCTATTTTTCGTTCTTTTTAATTTTTCTTATTTTTATTTTTTTTCCATCCCCCATGTTTCCTATCTCCTATTTTTAGTATTTATCCCACTAGGGGGTTTTTACATGATCAACAATGAGGTACTTATACATTTGGTGTTGGACACTATGGCATCCTCTTTTGCATTTCTCATCTAGAAGGAAAATGCTAACCTAATGGGGAAGCAACATGTTAAAAAAGGTACTAATACTTAAATAATATGGTACCATAGTAACATTACTCAAGTAACACATATGAATGGATAGTGTCAACCATAAATGCCTTTAATTTTTTTCACTGTGGTTTACCAAAGTTAATTATGGTTTATGGTTTAAATCAACTTCCATTCAAAAACCCTTTTCTAAGTATGACAAGTGTATTTAACTTTATTTTAAATTATTATAGTATATCATAAACTATATAAGGTGAAATCCATATTATCTTCAATTTTCCTATATTTTTTATATTTTATATCATATAACCATGCCTTATCTTTAACCTAAAACTCTTTAACCTTAGTATGTCTATCATGCTAAGATATTTTTCATATATTCTCTTAAGTTTGGATATATGCTTCCAAGAATCATTTTCCATCCAATTTTTCTAGTTATATCATTCTCTTATGTATGGAATATTTCTCATTTATTCTATATGTCACTAAAATTTTAAAACTTGATAGCATTTATTGCATTGGTACTAATGCTTCTAACCCATATACCAACTAAAATGAGAAGTATTTGGTTATTATTTTATAATCAATGTGGTAATCCCATAGGATTTTCGGTATTTTAGTATCACAATCCTCAATCTCTATATTAAAAAATATATCAATTTTTTTTATATTTCATTGTTAAATACCTCAATATTACCATTTTATTGATGATGGTATGGAGTAATTATGTTACGTTAGATCAAAAATATCTTATAAAATTCTTACCCTAATCACTCATTATTATACAATCCTTCATGGGGATTTTTTATACCCATATTATTAAATATTATGTGTAGATAATAATGAATCTATTTAACCCTAAATTTAGATGTTTAAGTTAATATATAGTTAAGAACATATAAATAAGTAAAAGGGTGATAAATAGATCTATAATAGGTAAATTAATTTGTAAAATCTAGATAAATAATATCATAAATTTAAATATTGAGATATTCCAAAAATAGAAAGTAAAACTATTGATTGATATTGAAATTAGATATTTTATTGTGTGTATGTAATCAATATCCTATAATATCTATCAAGTTCTATACATTTACATTTTTTGGCATCAAACACTTACATGAGATATGAATAGTTTGTGTCGATGTCTAATTTGGGCACAAGTGTGTTGTATGATATCGGTACTACATATAAATGTGAAAAACTATAGCGTTTTAGTTTTTATGTTTCCTTTATTTTGATTTATATACATCACTTTCATATGTTGTCACTCTTCATCAAATTATCAAACCATAGCTTCTGCACCCTTTGAGTGATAATGGTAAATATGGGTTAGTGAGCACATAGTGTCCAATTACCCCAATGACCCCTCCTTCAATGGGCTCTTCCTAAATATCCAATACTTTAAGTAGGACCTCAAACCTATGTAATTTTCCCTTAATTGTTTTCTCAAGTGTGCACAAGGATGTAATGTGTGATAAGAAAGTACATAGAGTGATATATTTTGTAACTTGGAAAATATGGCTCATGGGATTATCCATAAATAATTCATACCTATGGGGATATTGATCCTAGAAATCATATGTAAATAATAAATAATATGGAAGGTTTTCTAACATCAATCCTTGATTGATTGATTTTTGTTAATTTATTTCTGAGTTACTAGTATTTTCTGTCTTTAGAATGAATGATGGTTGGTATTGTGTATATTTTTATCTTTTTGAGAGATGGGGGATTCCTTGAGATAATTCAAATTATACTCAACTTGATTAGGTTAGACCCTATAAATTATTTTAAATAAATACCTCTTAATTCAATAGGACTTTCTTTGCCTATCTTTTGACTTGAATCTATGTTTGGCAAGTTGTGCATTATGGCATTATGTGAAGGAGAATATTCCTCATCCATGCTCCTTATTTATAAATTTGTTTAGAGGGTTTTCAATGTTGTTGATAGGTCTAGATTAATTTTCTATCCTAAACCTCTTCTATGAAATACTTATGAAAATTGGCTTGATCTTAAGGTTTTGTGAGCTAGTATTATCCTCTATTGGTCTAGTGTGGGTTTGAGCTTATGGGGGTTTCCCCTTTAATTTTTGTACATCACATAGTTAAAATTTTTAGGATCCATTAATCTATTTCTAACCATTTTATTGTGATCATCAAAGAGGAATATGACCTACTCTGGAGGTTTAACCCCTACAAAGGTGACCCATAACATGAGGTTGTTCAACCAAATTTTGAGTGAGGAATCCTAAATAACCTCCTTGCTCAGCACAAGGTGAGATCATGGTTGATAATAGTACCCAAGTATACATTAGAACATTTTAAAAAATTCAAATAGCATGATGATGAGAATCTGAGAGATTATTTAATTAAATTTAAAAAGACATCATATTTTTTTAGCATATTGGCCTTCAAATTTGAAACTATAATTCATATTTGGTAGAGGTATTACTTCTCCACATGATGAAAGGGAATTACAAAAACATTAAATTTCATTTGTCCACATATAATGATGTGCATAGGTATCCTTATTTTGTACTCAAATATAACAAATAATTGTATACATAGCCTACAAAGTATAAAATATTTTTCAAATATACATATAATGAGAATGAATTTTTGAGAAAATGTAATGAAATAATGTGTTTCATTCGAAATATTTAGTTTAAAATTTTGAAAAATTTATTTAATATGAGTACAATAGAAAATGGGCATTGGGTATACTCCAATATCTCTTCCAATATCACTAAGAAAAAACCATCATCACTAAAAGGACATAACAATTACATTACTTGTGGGTGGAAATTATTTTTATCATAACCATATTTATCCTATTCAAAAAGAAACATATTGTAGAATAAGTAGTTTGGAATAACTTGACTATAATAACAAATACTTTTATCATAAGATAAGTTTTAAACACTCATTGGACTACATAATATTAATAATTTATTGTGTTCCATGTGTTTTTCAAATAAAATTTTAGGTCATGCCTCATACATCTGAGCATAATTTTACATCGGGAAAATTTTGGTTATACCAAATGGATGCTAAAATAAATATAAATCAACAAGGTATTTCATTTTCCCATAATGGAATATTAGTTCAAATACAACATGATAGTGATGGTAATTTTACTAAGAAAGTAAAGAGAGAATGGGAGTATGTTATGAATCATTTTCACTCCACATACTTAAATCATGATAAAGAATATTCGTTTGAATAACCTTAAACACACACACACACACACACACACACACACACACACACACACACACACACACACACACACACACACACACACACACACACACACACACACAACATATAAGAGGACCTTAATGCATGAATAGGTGTAGAAAAGACCATGGATGATCCTTCCCAGAGATGACACCAAAGGGCTTATAAAAAAAATGGATAAAGTTTCAAAGAGTAAATAGGGTTCACCAAAGAAGAAGATTCAAGATAAGAAGGAACCATCTAAGGGCCTCCCCTCCTAAATTAGTTTTTTGTTTTTTGTCTGATTTTTTGCCTTCTATTGGGATTGTTAGCTAGTTGTTATTTTTTTTTTTGTTTCATCCCTTTAGGCTTACTAATATATTTTATACATTTAAATATGGTTCTTAGTCCCTATAAAAATAGGGATTTTACCTTATCAAATACAAAATTATAAGTATGTTAATTTTTATGTTTAAATTGCTACATTTTTTGTCATAAATTATTTGCACTAAGATATTGCATGGATATTTTTATAATTTTAATGTACATGTATTTTTTATAATTTTTACACACTAAATGGTATATGGATATTTTTTTTATTTTTATAGACTCAAAGTTAAAGATATAAAACATAAAAATTGTGATAAATGTTGCATGGATGCTTATGATATTTTGCTTTCACTTATACATAAGGAAAGAATAAATAAAAATATAATGTAAATATGCTAAAATTTATCATGGCCATTTTAGAATTGATTAAATTAAAAAATATATATTAAAGTCTTCCACTATTGAAAAAAGAACTTTGAATTGATTAAACATATTAAATTCAAAAATTATGTCAAAATGGAAATATTAATTATTGTCATTATTTGCAAAAAAACATTGAATTGATTTAATAAAGTAAAATAAAGAATCTTATCAGTAAACACTAAATTCAATAACCTTAAATTTTTAATATAATTTTTTATATCTAATATAAAATATATATAAATTAAAATTTGATAGTAGACATAAAATTCTGATATTTCATACTATAAAAGCTAATAAAGATAGTTTCAAGTTTTAATTTGAATTGGAATATGTTCACATTGAATGAAATGATTGTTATATGAAATAATTAATAAAATATCATTGTAATAGTAGAGTATATCTACTATATTTAGAATATATGGAAATGAACTATAAGAATAGGGAACATAACTTGTTTAGGTTTTGTGTAGGTTTGTGCTCATCTACAATTTTACAAAAGGGATCTACAATGGATATTTTTAGACTCATTTTAGGAAAAAAATTGTGAAACATAAGGGGATGAGTATTATGGTGGATGGAAACTTGTGGTATATAAATTAATTTACTATGTATTAGTATCATCAAAAAGACTTGAATAAATGTTTGATAGTTTGGATTATTGTTCCTGTGACTACAAAACACTATTGTATATGAATATTTATTTAGACATGTGATAAAATATTTATTTTACTTATATTTACGTAAAATCAATTAATTTCATAATTCATACAAATTTGACCTAGATATTCAAGTTATAAAGATTAGATGACATTATGTCAACCACCCCACACACTGTGTCTATGTACTCTGTATGTTTATTGACATAAAATATGAAGTGGTTGGAAACATATGGTTTAAATTATTTAATTTAACTTATGTTAAGACTTATGTGATGCAAATGTTAATTATTTTTAGATAATTATCTTATTCATTCATTAAACAAAATTAGGTTTTCTCATTCATAGTAATTAGTACACTACAAAAAATACTTCTTACTCTAATTTTTCCTTATTTATATTGATATAATAACCATTGAATGCAATGTTCTCATATCACTTAATAATATAACATAGTATATTATTACAAAAGCTATTATACTCTATAAAGTCTATTTCTCTTTAATAATATACATCAAATCTTCTATATTCTATGTATAATGTATTACAATCTCGTGTTATAAATACCAACTAGGTACCTTATAATTAAATGGTCATTTAATGCCTTTTATTATGTTAGGTCATCCTCTCTTACTATAAATTTTGATTCCTTATCATGTGGCACACTTATTACAAGCCTTTTTCCCATTGGCTTGAATAAGTATTTTTTTTTATTGTGATAATGGTAATGAATCTTTGGTAATTATAGTTTGGTCCTTATTTTATTGATAATAATGGAAAATTTTTACAAGATTTTATAACTATGTCTTAACCTTGAGAAAAATCTAAATATGTTGACATGTACAAAACATAATCTATCTTAATTTAATAGAAAAAAATATTTTCAAAATATTTTGATCAAGGTGTAGATTCCCTTCCTTATCATATATGTTTGTCATACTTTTATAACATATATTTATAAAATATGTCCTAATTTAGAATAATTTCTTTAGCTTTAATGATTTTATTATCTATTTCCACATTTTCTTTTTCACGTACCATTATGTTGTTCAGAATGAGGGAGTTTTCTAGCATGTGAAAGTATGTTTCATGCGTCTTGATTTTGTTTTCCATCACCTCCATCAAAGTACTTAGGTACATCCCATAATCCTTCATATACTCATATATTAATATGAGTTAAGTCTATTTATTCATGTATTACTCATGTAAATATATGATTTTAGATCATTTTAATTTAGATGGAATTTTTTTGGCTCTAAATATAGTAGAAACATTACTTAGATATTTTTTTTTATCTCATCCAACTTATTTTTATCTTGGGTATGCAATGGCTAGGTAAATTAATAATTAATGTAATCAATTGCATCTTCCATTATTTCATGTAGCTTCTTCACCTTATCCTTATATTTAGTTAATTTTCTATTCATTTTATCCTAGTAGTGGCCTTAACAATTCTTCCTTATATTCTTCCATAGCCTCACATTTGATTAGGATTTTTTCAACTATATTGCCTATATGAGTTGTGATAATTTTTGTACTTTTATCCAATTGTTTTTTAATGGAAAAATTTGTATCTAGGTCATATTGGGGTCTATAGGTGTTAAAGGTAGTTAAAAACATCTTAATGCCTTCTTATAAATTGACACACTATGTCATGCAATCACCTTGAGCACATTGGATAAGAGTTTATCGAATAATTTGTTTATATATGGGAGTTAATTTATGCAAGACTACTACAATTTTTCTTCCTATAGTAGGCTGAAGGAAACATGGTGGTACAATGATGGTTGAATTTATATGTTTATGTCATGTCAATTCAGCCTTTATCTTCTTTAATGAATCTATGGGAGTAGTTATACTATTTTGGTTTGTCCTTATAGATCCTATATTAATCTATAGTGAAATTTTGGTGTTATCATCTATCTTTGTAGAGCTTATGGTGGTGGTTGACTATATTTCTCTTCCCCTTTACTTCATGTTATGATTTCCCTATTTGTTATTTATTTTTATTTTCTGCTTCCTCATCTTTCTTCCCTTTCTCCTATATTTTTTGTGTTTTCTCTTTATTTTTATTTCTATCCTCTTCCTCCATTTATTTATTTTCCACCTCTCTCTCTCTCTCTCTCTCTCTCTCTCTCTCTCTCTCTCTCTCTCTCTCTCTCTCTCTCTCTCTCTCTCTCTCTCTCTCTCTCACCTCTCTCTCTCCCTCTCTCTCTCTCACTCTCTCTCTCTCTCTCTCTCTCTCTCTCTCACTCTCTCTCCCTAGGGTAGTTTAATTTTCTATTTTTTTATTGTTATCTTTTCCTAATTTAATTTAATTTAATTTTCATCTTCTATTTTATATTCTTATTCTTCATCTATTTTAATTTTAATTTTGTTATCTTTTTCTAGATTTTCACTTTATTTTTCTTATTTCTTTACCTTCTATTTTTCTAGTAGTTATTTAACTAGTTGAGATTTATTTTACTTTTTAATAATTTTAAACTAGTTATTTTTATAGTTGTATCCTTTTTTGAACTATGACATCCTCCAATTCCTTCAATCTTTGTAATTGTTTTTGTTTATACAAATTTTATACTACCATATCAATATTTTATTTCTTTCTTAACTCAATCTTTTGGAGTTGTCTCAAGCACTCCGTATTCTTAGGGGATATGGGTGCTTCTCTAATATTTTATTAAGTGTTTTCTCTTGATAATTTGGCATCATCATCTGAGTTGATTTTATATTTTCCTTTTCATGTATTCTTATTGCTTGTAGATAAGCAGGGACTCCTATTATTTTATCATCTAACACATATAGACTTAACTTTGTGTAGTCCAAAACTAACTTGACTACTATATGTCATCCCTCTAGGTCACAATTTTTACAAAATATTCCCACCATAGATATAATTACTTTGTTGTGACATATCCTTAGCAATGTGTTCATTTTTAGATACTTTTCTAGGAATATCCCCTTCCTCACTTTTCTTAATTTATCTATCATCTCTTTCTTATGAAGAGTCACATGACTAGGGTTTATTTTATCCTGTTTGGTTTTACTACTTTTTTGTTTATTTTATTTCATTTTTTTTAATGGCTCAATGAAAGACTTATTAGTCTCTGCCCCCCACACTAACTCATATGGAATAGTGTTTTTCTTATTTCTAGGGATTTTTTGGGAGATAACTCTTTTTTATTCAATTTGAATCATTATTTTTTTATTTTTTGGATGTTCCATCTACTATTTTATATTTATTTATCCTAGAATAGTATGAGTGGGTAACCTTAATTATAATTAATTCCTCTCCTAAAACCTCACTAATATGATAATCCTCAACTAAAAATGAAATAGTCTCATTCTCTTCTTCATCTTATAAATAGTTTGATTCTATAACTCCTCTTTGGAGGCATAAATATCTTTGAACATTAGGGTTTTAAGTAGCTTCCTCAAATATTATCATTTTTATTGCAAGGGTTTCCTCTTTCTCCATTAGATGAGAACTACCACTGAGTTCATTCATGAATTTTTAATACCTAACATTTTGTGGTAAACTCTAAGATTCAATTATTACCATTTTAATTTACTCATTGATAGACTCATAAGAAAGAGGTGGAAGTGGTGTGGATTTTATATGAAAGGGTTCTATGTAGACATTATGTTTATCTATGACAAAATTAGAGCATGTGTAATATTTTGAGACTATTTATTTTGATATATAGAAGATTATAGATATCATATTCTTAAATAATTTCTCCCATTATAGAAAGTGACCTACCTCCTATACTATAGACATCCCTTCTAGTGTGGTTCTTATTTGGGATCATATGGGGGTATGTGAGTGCCATTCAATAAAACCCTCATAACCATGAATATTATGAGTGAAATATATGGATAAAACTATAAGAAGAGATCCTTCAAAAAATCATGTGTAACTTTATTTATCTTCTCAAGGTTATCTAGGTATTGTTCTAGAGTGTGGTAGCCAAGTCATACTAGATACCATTGGAAATCATATCAATTGAAATATACACACTCCTTATAGTCATTCAATCTAATTTTTTGTAGTACACTATTAATTTAATCTCTTACATATAAAAATGTACTTTGGAGTCCTTAATTTTATTAATTCATATGGATTTGTGATTGAAACATGTTTGTGTTAATTGTGATACCCTACTTGTGTTAACATTTTTATTTCCATCATATTTATTAGTACTATTCCCTTCATGCATCACTCTAGTCATGGCATGGATAATACTGGATGTAATTTGGTAGGGTTGATCTAGATATAGAATGTATTCATGTGATCAACTCATAAATATCTTTGTTGTAATTTCCATTAATGTGAAATATAGAAACTCACTAAACAAATCTAATTTAATCCATGGTAAGATGAGAATCTCTACCTTATATTATAGATGTGTTTGGGAATTACGTTCCAAAATTTTAATTCTCTCAACTTCTAAAACACTATTTTCAATTTTAACTAGATGTGACTAAATGCATTTTTAAATATCTTTTTCATGTGTAACTAGAGAAGGCATGCCATAGATATTAAATTTTCAAATTTTAGTTAATGAGTTTTAAACTTGGGTAGCTTAATTTGATCGATAGTGACAACTTTGGTATGTCCACTTTTATCTCTATATAAATTATAAATAGTGTAATAAGATCAATAATACTCTAGGATATTTTTTTACAAAGTCTTAGTACTCACATTATTTCATAATTTTTCATTAATGAAAGTCTTATTTTATAATATGTTAGATATATCCATCAATCATGATGTTTATGTGGTGAATTTTTTTACATTTATTACTAATATCCATTTTGTTCACTTTGTCTATTTTAATGCTTAATTACATGTTTTTCATTTATTTTTAAAACTATTTTGTTCTTATTCATATGATGTCTTAATTTTTTCCATATTTTAAAGCTATGTTTCTAGTTCCTACCATCCTCCCATTTGTTCTTAGTATATATTTTTTTTCAAACTATATTTTTTAATATATCATTATATATAAACAAAATCAACTAATTTATTATATTTTCATATTTATTAATTTACCACTACTCTTATCTTCCTTTTATAGTATATTTTATTATTATATATATTAACATAGTTTTCAAATATCATTTTAGTTCTATTTTTTCACAAACTATTTTTGATTTTTTTAAATTATTTTTTTCATTTTTCTATTTTATATTTTTCATTTTTTTTGAATTTTGAATTTTGAATTTTTCTTATTTATAATTTCTTTCCATCCCCCTCTTCTCCTATCTCCTATTTTTATTATTTATCCCACTAGGGGGTTTCTACATGATCAACAATGAGGTTCTTATACATTTGGTGTTAGACACTATGGCATCCTCTCTTGAGCTTCTCATTTGGAAGGAAAATGTTAACCTAATGGGGAAGCAACATGTTTATAAAAAAGGTGCTAAGACTTCAATAATAGGGTACCATAGTAACATTAGTCAAGTCAAACATATGAATGGATAGTGTCAACCTTTAATTTCTTTAATTTTTTTCATTGTGGTCTACCAAAGTTACCTATTGTTTATGGTTTCAATCAAATTCCATTAATAAACCTTTTTTTGAGTAAGAAAAATGTATTTAACTTTATTTTAAATTATTATAATATATCATAAACTATATAAGGTGCAATCAATATTATCTTCAATTTTCCTATATTTTCTATATTTTCTATCATATAGCCATGCCTTATATTTAACCTTAGTATGTCTATCTTGCTAAGATATTTTTCATATTTTCTCTTAAGTTTGGATATATGCTTCCAAAAATTATTTTCCATCCAATTTTTCTAGTTCTATCATTCTCTTATGAATGGAATACTTCTAATTCATTCTACATGTCACTACAATTTTAAAACTTGATAGTATTTATTGCATTGGTACTAATTATTCTAACCCATATACCAACTAAAATGAGAAGTATTTGGTTAATATTTTATAATAAATGTGGTAAGCCCATAGGATTTTTGGTATTTTAGTATCACAATCCTAAATCTCTATATTAAAAAAATATCAAAAAAATTTCTATTTCCTTGTTAAATGCCTCAATATTTTCATTTTATTAATGGTTTTTTGGAGTAATTATGTTATGTTATATCAAAAATATATTATAAAATTCTTACCCTAATCACTCATTATTGTACAATCCTTCATGGGGATTTCTTATTCCCATCTTATTAAGTATTATGTGTTGATAATAATGAATCTGTTTAACCCTAAATTTAGATGTTTAAGGTAATATATGGTTAAGAACATATAAATAAGTAAGTAAAAGGGTAATAAATAGATCTATAGTAGGGAAATTAATTTTTAAAATCTAGATAAATAGTATTATAAATTTAATTATTGAGATTTTCCAAAAATAGAAAGTAAAACTATTGATTGATATTACAATTAGATAGTTTATTGTGTGTATGTAATTATAGGATGAAATTTCCTTAAAGTGGAATAGATCAAGATCCAATAATATCTATAAATTTATATAATTTTACATTATTTGGCATCAAACACTTATATGAGATATGAATAGTTTGTGTTGATGTTGGTGTCTAATTTGGGCACAAGTGTGTTGTATGATATATTTACTACATCTAAATGTGGAAAACTATAGCCTTTTAGTTTTTGTCTTTCCTTTATTTTTATTTATATATATCACATTCATATTTTTTCTCTCTTGATCAAATGTTCAAACCGTAGCTTCTGCACCTTTTGAGTGACAATGGTAAAAATGGGTTAGTGAGCACATAGTGTCTAGTTACCCAAAGAGGACATCAAAATTATATAATTTTCCCTTAGTTATTTTCTCAAGTGTGCACAAGGATGTAATGTGTGATAATAAATTACATTGAGTGACATATTTTGTAACTCAGAAAATATGGCTCATGGGATTATCCTTCAATAATTCATACCTATGGGGATATTGATCCTATAAATGATATATAAATAAGGAAGTGTATGGAAGGTTTTCTAACATAAATGCTTGATTGATTGATTTTTGTTAATTTATTTCTGAGTTACTAGCATTTTCTAGCTTCAAATTGAATGAGGGTTGGTTTTGTATATATGTAAATCCATTTTGAAATGATCTCACACTAAATTAGTTAGGATGACCTTAAGGATAATTATAATTTACAAATTAGATGTATTTTTGGCATTGGACACTTAGTTTTTTTAGGGATAATTGTGTTGACATAGGATTTTGGCTAAGATGTAAGTGTCTGGGAAACTAGAAAATAAGTACAAGTCCAAAATTGGCATAGAAGTATAATGATCAAGTTTATATCATTTTTCATAGTATAAAAGTCTTGGTAATTAGAATAACATATGGTTGGACTAAAATATGATTGATTTTACATGAAGAGACTAATAGAATGGTCCTTTGCGCACCGGGAAGGCCTTATACATAAAGGGTACAACCATTATAAATAGTTTATATATCTAAAATATTGATGTTTTATATAATTATAATTTAGTGTCTACAACCCCTCATCATTTAATCTAATAAGTAATTTAAATTTTAAAGGAAAATAAATAAATACTTGGGTGTCTATAACACACCTTGTATTTGTGTGAGTCAAACTTGATTGATTTTCTAGTGAGTTACCTTCAACCAAGAGCATGAAACATTATATAATCATTATGTATAATATAGAATTTAAATAATTTTAAATTATTGAAAGTAAAGAGAAATGTTATAATTACACCTATGTATTGATGCAACCATATTATATTTTGTAAATTTTATTTAAAAATGTGATTCATTATAAAGTACTAAAGTTGAGATTATGAAATTTTGGAAACTTTCAAGTTCATAAATATATAGAGAGAGATTGGAGGACACCATGTCCTCAATCCTATAAAAAGGTGAGTTGTTAATAGACATAGATCTTATCTCAATTGTGTAACCTAATCATACTTATCACCTATTGTGTGTCAGTAATACAATAAAATAAAATTATATATTTTCTAAGATGGACGATTTAATCACTGCATCATATAAACATTGTGAACTTGGATGATTTGATCAAGTTACTTTTATATACTTAATAAAAGTCCATAAAAATTCATCCTAGGTATGACAACAGTCCATTCTAATATTTGAAATCTATAACTTTATTTTATTTTTAAATTTTAGGTGAGCTTTCCATGGTATAATTGCCTCATATATGTCTCAAGCTAAAACCTAGATATAATAATGATACCATTTTAAAGAATACCACCACAGATGTGTTTATAAATCATATAAATATAAAATTTGTCCAATTTGAATTTTTTTGAATGTAGTGAACATGTTACCATGACATTTCCCCACTTAATTTGAGTATTCTAAGGATTGGTGTAAGTGGGAAGAACATGTTTCCATAACATTCCCCCATTTTAATATAAAATTGTGAAAAAGTTGAAGCCATGATTTTATTACATGCCCTCACTAAATTTTCCCCATTTTGAGGTAAGTGGAATTAAAAAATAGTAGTTATCTCACCTCAAATATATAATATAATTATATAATTTGTGTATGGGTCATGTACTATATAGGAGTAGAATTACTAGGTAGATATAGCAATGGGGTACATAGTATGTGAGCACATCAAGTACTAATAATCATGATATAGATCATGGTAATGTATATAGAGTAAATTTACAATATAAACAAGTAATTGACTAAATACACAAGACAACTCAAAATCAAAACAAAAGGTAATAGTCTAAGGAGAACTCATACAACATGTTTAAATTCTGCATAATTAAAGGGACATGAGTTAGTAAAATGTCAATAAATTACAAAGTGACATATATAAATTTCCACATATAAAAAAAATGACATATTCAAATGTCAAAATAGGAAAATAAAGGTATAGGGGCCATAATAAATGAAACATTCAAATGCTTGAACAAGAAATAATAATAAAGGTTATAGTAAGAAAGGAAAGACTCTCAAGGAAGTGAAAAAAGGGAAAACATAGAATCATAAGCAACCACCATAAGCATAGTTTACTAGTCCCTAGATATATATGTAAAAAAAAATGTTGAGTACATAGAATATAAAGTATACTTAGAAATATTTAATCTTGGAGAAGGGCATGTGTATGTACATAATCTCAAATGTGATAAATCATGTAATAATGTAACCTAATTATATATAATCAAAGGAGTGGATGCCCCTAATATATTGATGATGCTAGTAGAGGGAAGGACAAGCATATATATAAGCATATATCATGTGCATGGATATACTTGAATCACACTCAGAATATGTGTGAAACATTGAAACATACCTGCATATATATAAATAAATTATATGATATATACCAACATGGAACCAACAACAGATGTGAGAGGAGATAATAAAAGATGGAAATGCTAAACATTTTTGGATTTTTATATTTTTGCTTCTATTTTTGGAATTTTTAAAATTTTTTACTCTTAGTTTGGATCATGTATGGACATGTAAATATGGTCCATGTCATGTTTCTTCACATGATTTACTTGTGAAGTATAAGAATGCTTGCCATCATGCAAAATATGAATCAATTTTACCTCATGTGAAAATTAGATATCTCTCTCATTTTGGTCATTTTTTTTATTTTTTCTATTGCAAAAAAAGGAATCATATTATGTATTCATATTATGATTTTTGTGGGATAACCTAAGCCCTTTTTTCCATCACTTAAGGAAAACAAAAAAATTGTATTTCTATGTTTCCCTAGGATTCTTTCTAGCTTACTTCATTTCACAATTATTTTGGATCAAAGCTAGGTTTTTGAAACCATATTACATTTCAAGTGGTTTTTATATTTTTAGGTTCAACTTGGTTGTGTGAAAATTAAGTAGCACCAATGAATAATGTGATTGTTAGTTTTTTATTGGATGTTGATATTTTTATTTGTGCAATTTGAGGTGTTTGTTGTGGATGTGTATATTTTATTAGTATCATCTTTATTAATAATTTTAAATCTCCCACATGAATTTTAATAATACCACACATTTTCTCATAGTGTTCATTTCATACCTTATCTTCCTCATTTGTATATGGGATAAACATTTTGTATTTGGAATGAGATATGCCAATTTTGGCTAAATGTCTGAGTATGAGTGACACATATCTATGATCATCCAAGTATAATGAGGTAAATGATTAATATTATTTATGTAATTATCCTTACCTTGTTTATGAAATAATACCTATACTAAATATAAATTACAATTTCAAATTTGAGTGTGTAAATGCTAAGGCATATGATGTACATTTGAATTAAACAATTTAATCTTGAATTTATTCATAATTATGTTGTTTTAAATTTTCCAAATGTTCTAATGCATGCCTAGGCACCTTCCCTATGTTGAAAATTAAAAAATAATACATCTTATAATTGTGAAAAAACTATTTGATGAACCTTTAGGTAAGCTATAGATCAAATTATGATCATAATCACTGATACTCATATCAAAGGATTTAATCAATAGTTTGTCATATTTATGCCATTGACCAAAAGAATGTACATATTTAATCATGTGATCTAAGGGATCACTATGATGATAAAAAGGGGTATTTTTTATAATTTTAAACCTTATGGATAAGGATAGTAATGTATACATTATGGAATCAATTTATTACATAATGAGGTAATATATGTGTTCGCATTATAATGGGAAATTTGAAATTGAATCATATATACTTGTCTTTGAATCTCTGTAATATAACTCATCATGGACATAGTATCATCACTAGTAATGGTGGTGTTTGGAAAAGGTGTTATCATTGGATCTAATAAACCACATATTTTGAATCTAGTCATACTATTATTGTCATCCTCATGAATAACAAGTGTTATATAGGTTATGTTGGTAATGTTATTGGATCTTGAAATTTCAGAAAATTTGGTCTATCCTTTGATAATTAATCCACCTTTGGTAATGATATAATAGTTTTACTTTGAGGTGTATTTGGTAAAGCTGATTATTTTGGAACATTATGATATTTTTCCACATTAGGTTTGTAATACACCCTTATTTGTGGTGATTTGATTTTATTGGGTAAAGAGTCATGATGTATTCATTTAACTTAAGAAAATTGTTGATATAAAATAAATCAAAAATAAAATATTTGACCTCAATGAGTGGTGCATTATTTATAAATGTTAGAATTATAATAGTTTGAATAAATATAATTTCAATAAAACCTCCTTTGTGACTAGTTTATGTAAATTATACATCATATCCTTAAGGATTTAATGAAAGTTAGCACAATTAAATGAACATTTTCCTTGTGTAACAAGTTATTTTTAAAAGGTAACACAAAATGTTTTCTATCTTCTTATAAATTTTTCAACTCATATCTTGGGATGGTGGGTTCATGGACCTAGTTAGAGGTATGGTAATACCACCATTTAAATATTTGAGATGATGTGCTTGTGTATTTGGAAAAATATAATTATAATCAAATTTTACTCCTTAATTGATAGATATTTAGAGAGTTTCATAATCAGAGTCAACAAAACAATATATATCTTCCATAATGAAGGAAATTAGTTAATAAATTATTAAGGAAAAAAATTAGAGCAACATCAATTATAAAATAGTTATTTCAAAATCTATATCATATGTTGGATTTACAAAATTTTTAACTATAAATTTTATGTGTGAGGTCATCTAAGGTTAAGAATATATATATTAATAAGCATAAGGGTGATAAAAGTATATATATCAAGACAATTAATTTATAAAATCAAATAAATAATATTATGAATTTAACTACTTAGATATGCCAAAAATAGAGATTAAAGCTATTGATGTGAATAAATTAATAACAAGAGTACCAAGATGATGTACTTTGAAGATGTAGAGCTAGTATAATAATAGCTATAAGTGGGCTATATTAGGATCCTATAAATATCATTAGATTATTGAAGTTTACATTTTGTGGCCTAAAATTATTTCATTAGATATAAATATTTGTGTTAACACTAGTGTCTAAATTCGATGTAAGTATCTCATATAGAATAGTGATTATATCTTTGTGCGACTAGATGGATCATCTTAGGTATTTTATCACCTTATTTTAGTGTATAATAATCACATGCATATGTTTTAATTATTTATAAAATGATAAAACCCTAGTTTCATCACCTTTGGGGTGACTATGGTAAAAACAACTTAGTGAGCTCATGGTGTTGACATTCCTGAAGGACCCCTCCATCAATTGGCATTGAATACATAGCCAATAATCTAGATAGGGATGGATGATTATGTATTTCACCCTTAATTTTTGGATTTTGTGTGAATAAGGATTAAATGTGTGATAAAAATGTACATAAAGTGATATAGCTTTAAAATTTTCAATTATCACTCCTGGGATGTTCACTTGAATGTTTGATTTAGTGATTTTGGTAAGTTTCCTTATGATTTCCTAGTATTTTCAAGGTGTGGAATTATTAAAGATTGGAATTTTAAATATACAAATCCATTTTGTAAATTTATTACACTAAATAACTTTTTTAGGATGCATTTAATTTTAAAATTGAAAAAATTATGGGCATTGGACACTTAGTTAGAAGAGCAAAAATTGTGTCAACATAGGCATCTCACTAAGACACAAATTTTTGTGAAGCTATAAAATAGGTACAAGTATAATACTATGATAAAAGGATAACGATCAGGTTTATAGTATTTTTCATAGTATAAAAGGCTTGGTCATTAGAATAACATATGGCCAAACTAGGATATAAGTAATTTGGCACAAAAATATATTTAACTTGAGTCTTCAGTAGTGGGAAGGTATTAGAAATGAAGGGTACATCCATGACAGGTATTTTCCCAATGTACAATACTAAGTTAATATATAATTTAGATTTAGTGTCTATAAAATCTACATTGATCCATATTTTTTTAGGTTTAATTAGATCAATAAAATCAATTTCCCATTTATCAAATAAGGCAAGTGCTAACACTAGGAGAATTGGAATCTCATCTCTTACATTTATTTCTTCTCATTGGCTTATGTCACAATTTATTATATATGAATATGAATATATGAAGAGAATTTTTCATCATATGCCTTTAAGGGTTTTTTACTTACTCATACTATCTCTATATTTGTGTTCTCCTATAACTCTATCATGTGATTCCTTTAATATGTTATTTCACTCATGTTGTAATGATACTCTCTCTAACACCTCATATATTTTTCATTATGCATTATTATTCAATGATCATGAATGAGAAATATTAGATCATTAATGTTCTTATTTGTAATGGAATATACTATTACATGAACTCTCTAATGGAAAAATATTATACAATGTTTTCCATGACTTTAGAAATGGATTCCACACAAAAGATGTGAGCTATGGGAATATCATCATCAATTGGTTTTATGTCTTGAATTTTAGTGATCCTATATATATAAAAAGGTCTATTATTTGATTTTCTAGGTTATATCAAAATTTTAGAGTGAATTTCTTTCAAGAGCATTATCTAGTGACACATTATTCATTGTATCACTGATATATTGATCAAAAATTTAAGTGCCTTGTAATTTGTAAAGAATATAAATGGGGTTACCAATAACTAATGTCTTAATTTATACAAATCATACACCATATCCAATGTGTCATTTTATATGGTAGAGTAATTCATTTATACCTTGGATAATTTATTACTTACAAATGGAATTGGGTGATCTATGTTTTTGTAGGTTTTTTTCCATAACTACTCCTAATGATATGCTATAAGAATCTAAATTAACATGGAAGGTGATTTTACAATTGGATAATAAAATTATTAGGGTATCTAATATCTTATTTTTCAATTTTTTAAAGGATACTAACAAGGTATAGATTCAATTAAAGGGTTTGTTATGTCACTTCTTTAGTAAGTTTTCTATTGGTGCACTTATGGTTGAGTATTTTATTATAAATTTTAGTGAATCTATATAGATCTATAGAGTAGAGAGGCTAATGTTGATATATTTTATAACCTGATATTTTAATAACCCTTTTTTTTCTTATGTGGTGGTATTTTTATGATAATTATAGTTTTGAATGGGTCTACCATCACACTTTTGAATATTATATGTCCCAGTAAGGTACAAACTAGTGTAAAAAAATGCATTTATTTAAATTAAGACAAATTTTATGTTTTTTTTTTAATTTTAAACATTATATTTAACACATAAACATGATCCCTAATGAGTCCATACATTATCCAATCATAAAGATACAATTCTAATAACTCATTTATAAAATATTGGAATGTGTCCACCATTATGTGGCTAAACACAACTAGTTTATTTTTCACTCCAAATTGAATAACTTAGTGTGTACATAAAAAATATTATATATATATATATATATATATATATATATATATATATATATATCATCTTAGTAATTT
Organism: Torreya grandis; assembly: GCA_037957365.1. NCBI lineage: Eukaryota > Viridiplantae > Streptophyta > Pinopsida > Cupressales > Taxaceae > Torreya > Torreya grandis. Next base: position 491,747 of record JARHVA010007255.1, on the reverse strand, counting down.
ATAATTTACAAACCAATTAGGGATCTAATCTTAATTTCAAAACCTTGTTACTGAAAGGCTCATGTTGGCCATCTGATTGCTCCTGACTTCTAATATTGCATTCTAAAACTATTATTTTGATGACCCAAATCTCTTATACACTAAAAATATATCAAAATATTATTTATATAATTCAATATCAGTTGTATACCTTTAATAAAAATATATCCTTTTAAATATTTCCATTTTCATTGGGAAACTAGCATTGATGCTAGTGTCTAGTTCATTATTACGTGTTTATACCTCAAAATTCATTAAAATTGAAAATATTTTGAAATTGATGGGTTTTCCTATTTTTATTATATAATATTTCCATGAGATAATTTAAACAAAGTGTTAAATATAAAATAAAAAAAATTATCATCACCAAGTCATAATCAAAAAGCTTACCAAGAACACATCTAGAAAAATAACCTTTCAAATATCCAAAAATACCACATTCTTATATATTTATATATTATTCATAGGATAATTCTTATTACAAGTATTAATAACTTAAAAAACTATACATAAGTATTATTTATCAAGTTACAGTTTAGATCATTGTATTCGATTTCATGTAGTATATTCTATCCTTGAGCACATAAAAGGTCATACATAGGGGATAACTAAATATGTCTAAGACCATAAAAAAAGTAGTGTATATGTAGGTATAGCTCATTAAAAAATGTTTCTTTGAGGTTAAATCAACTTCATTAACCCATTAACCCATTTTGAAGGGTGACCTAACCTAAGGTGAATTTATATAGATTGAGTTATACATAGTTATACATATCCTATTGTGCAATCCACAGACATCAATAAAAATGTGATAGAAAACCAATAGATATGTAGGAATATTTTTTTAAATATAATTAATATTTTTTGTAGGATAGTTTTATTAGGATATAGATGGAAAGGTTGATGTAAGTGTCTAAGCCTTCATAAATCATATATCCAAAATCTAATGAGTGGATCATAAGCTTCACCTTTCCTACTTCCACCTCTATGAAACTTAGATCTAATTGCACATTCATAATAAATCAAAGTATTATCCATTATTTTTGTTTCAATTATCAAAATATCAATTGGTGTTATACACTCTATATTTAGTAATTCCTTATATTCAATATTTTGTAACATTTGAATAAATTTAATTGGCCTTATCTAATATAGTTATATTCATCCTTTTGATTAGGATATTATACCATTTAAACCTCATAAACTCATTTAAAATGGGTTAAATTTTTTAAAAACCTAACCTTTTAAGTGATATGTTATTAAAGAATATTATAAAAGTTCTAAATGATGAACCATTACAAAATGTTCAAAAATTTACAATGGAGTTACCATTACAAAATTTTCAAATCTTTCCAATGAATTTCAATGACTAAAATATCCAAAATATTATAATCATATAAGTCTCAAATAATTTATTCATAATGATGAGACATATATTAATTCTATATTAAAAATTAAGAGTGAATTACAACTGATGATTACATATTTACAAACCTCAATAATTCATACCACTAATCTTGTGTGTATGATGAGTACTATATGATAACTCCAAAGGAAAGTTTCAATTATCAATGTAAAATTTTCATCATATAATACTACTACTAATGATAAAATCATAAAACTAAACCTCTTGCAAAGTATGTATTTTAATATCCTTATCTGTAATATTTTATCATGCCAATATTACCTTTATTTTTTCCCAATTAAGATCCTTTCAACCATATGCAATAAGTGAATTATTTTTATTATTAATCTATGTTTGAATGAATATTTTAAAAATAATTCTATATAAGCTACACAAAATAATTTCGTGATTGGGTTTATAGTTTACCAAATGCTTCCTTAAGAACATTTGAGAAACTAAAAGATGTTTTCTTATTCACATTTAATATACATAAAACACCTGTAGGCCATATTTGGACAACATAACAAGCATGTGAATAGTTTCTAATGATCCACTCACCATCCAGAGCTTATCCAAACATTTGGCTACAATGGAAGAAAAAATAAGTAGGCATTTTTATGGCATTAGATCTTGTATGTGTGAACGAGTCAAGAAAAATTGGTCACATGGGTTAGTTCATTTTGGATCCTAGTTCATAAGTGCCAAGTTTTTGCACATGCACTATAGCATAATGAGAGATATACATGGGTAAATTTGGATCCTAATGCAATATTTGATAAGTTTCCATACTTAGACATTTTTACACCCAACCATCATCAACTATTATACATGAACCAATCAACTTCAACATTTGATAGAATAATGCAAAAATATTAAATGTCTAATAGATTGAAAGGATTTGTTCCTTTTAGTGTTAAGTCCATTATCTATGAATTTGGTGCTCCTATGATCCCTACACTTCAAGTTATAAAATTTAAAATTTGGTCAAAAAATGATAGACATCCATGTGAACATCAGTTTTAGGACCCAAAAGTGACCATTTGGATCCAAATTCTAAGTGAGAACCTGAGAAATAATTCATGTCTAAAAAGTGTTAAGTGTGTAGGAGCTCAACGTAAGTTAAATGGATAGAGAATATTAGGAACCAATGAGAGATTGAGATTGAAGTGGTGGGTACAAAGATCTATGGTCTATGTTTAATCAGATTTCAAAATCTAACAAAGTAAAATAAAGTCAAAAGGGTCAATAATGTAAGGTGGTTTTGAAAACCAATAGAAAAAGAGATGAGTCAGATGTTTAATGAAAGTTGATAAATTAAAATGAACTTGACTCAACAGGTAGAGCCAAAAGATCCAAACTTGAGCCTGACCCAAGTTGTCAGAAGCGAAGGAAAGGAGCTTGATGTGGACACAGATAAGACCTAACATTGAATAGAGTGTTTTCTATATACAAAATATATAGGAAAACTAATATCCTTAGATTGGTTTTCATCCATAGTTATGTCGATCTAGGATCTAAGGCACAAGATAACATATATGATTAATAAGGAGACCATCATAAGGCATGTCTTCGATAAACTATTATTTAGATAGGCATGATATGTCCCTAGAAAATATAAATATTTTACCCTCTTGATGAGATCTAGTGGAAGATCAACATATCAAAAATTAAGGATTTTGAAAAGAGTTGGAGCATTCACTTCCAACTAGATCATGATTTGCCACTTTTGGTAAACTCTTATCTTCTAGTGTAACCTACTAAAAATAGATTGATTCATAGGCTTATGAGTAAATATTAAAATATCTCATAAAAGTTGATGGCTCATTAATTATCATGGATAATGCGTTCTTCCTTCTCTGTCTCTTCTCCCCCTTATCCTATATTAATCGTTTCTTTCCATTTTGTGAAGGGCCCTCAGATTTCAAACTTTATTTTTTATTTTTATTAAAGATAGGACATTCTTTGAGATACTACAAAGTATACTCAGCTTGATTAGGTTTGACCCTATCAAGTATTTGTAAGAACTACCTCTTAATGCAATAGGAATTTCTTTGCCTATCTTTTGCCTTGAATCCATGTTTGGTAAGTTGTGTATTATGGCATTGTTTGATGGAGAATCTTCATCATCCATGGTCCTTATTTTTAACTTTATTTAGAGGGGTTTCAATGTTGTTTTTAGGTCTAGATTAGTGTTCTTTCTTGAACCTCTTATATGAAATACTTATGCAAATTAGCTTGATCTTAAGGCTATGTAAGCTAGTACAATCATCTACTGAGTTAATGTGGGTTTTAACTTGTGTGATTTTCCCCTTTAAATTTAGTATGTCTCTTTGTTAAATTTATTAGGATCACTTACTCTCTTTCTAACCCTTTTCCCATGAAGAATTAGTCTTTGTTTTAGTCTTACGTGAGGATCAAAGAGGAAGCTGAGCTACTCTAGAGGTTCAAACCTGACATAGGTGACCCACATCCTATGGTTGTTCCCATGTTTGACTTAGTTTTAAGTGAGGAATCTTAAACAACCTCCTTACTCATCTCAAGATGCAATTCTAGTCCATGAAATTTTTTGGCATGCCCAGTGGGACTAATGTCCAAATTAGGTGAAGAGTTTTGGTGTTCTCTTCAGCTAATCAGCCTTTGGAGGCACATCTACAAACATCAATGGTGACTTTGAGCTTTTAACTAGTTACAATAGTCTAAGTAAGCCTTTATGAAAATTTTATCTACATCTAATCTCCTTTTATGAGTCTTTATGACTCTATTGAGGCCAGATTTCTACCCTCATATCATTAGTGAGCCTTATTACCAACCAAAAAGATCTTACCATCCATTTAATCATCCATATAATCCCTATAATAAGCATGTATATCTTTCATACCAACCTAATCCTTATGATATCACATTGTTACTGTAACATAAGAAAAATATGCTAATATCAGAAGAGGTGATGAGAAAATGGGATAGAGAGCTTGATTTGATCCCTTCACATCTCATAGAGATGATGAGAAAGTTAGTTCAAAGGATGAAAATTAAGTGGATGGATGTTAGATAAGAAGTTCAATACGATGCTATGAATGATTATTTGTATGAGATGAAGACCTTAATCTAATGTTGGATAGATAGATTAGTAAAGTGGGAAGGGTAGGAGAAATAGTTCAAGTAGCATTAACCTTCCATCCCACCCTCCTTTCAGAAAGAGTATATTTTTGAAAAAATAAAATGAGGAGAGAGAGGATCAAAATAATTTAGGGCAGCAATTATACCATGATTCCATAGAAGAAATGAATTTGGTTGGAAATCACATGACTTCTTTATCACATGAAGGTGAATCAGTATTGATTGACTAAGCTAAAATATAAAAATAATACTTACAAATTAATAATGATGCCCAAAGGATTATTACACTTGATTCTAAATAAACTCTAATAAAACTATAGTTTCATGAAGACAATCCTTTAGAAGCAATTATTTTCTCAAAAAAGGACATGTTTGAACTTTTAAAGCATGGTTATCAACTTATCTCTTCAACTATACACATCTCTCTACTTTTGGAGGATAGAAGTGAGCTTAAATGGACTCGAGAAGTCAAAATGTCAGAGCCATCTCTCTTAAAGGTCCGCCTTAAATATTTATTGAAGGAAACAGAGCAAGTTGATCCATATGTTCATGATTATTACGTCATAAATGGAGAAGAATTGGAGCTATTATTAAAAATTACATAAATATATGAGCATGATGATTTGGTTTTAGGTCAATGCTTCCAACGAACATACATAAATCTAGCAATAGAGGAACCAACTACCACCCTAAGAAGATATGAGCATTTAATTGCTCTTAGCTACATAAAATAACTATCAAGGAAAGGAAAGTATGTTTCAAAGCTCTAATATGCACAAAATAATTTCCCTTTCAACCCAGGAGGAGGGTATTTGTAAGTTAAAACATTGTACACATTAATTTAGTTTTTATTCTTTTATCTAAGTTCTTTCATGCACTTTTATTTATTAGATTTGTTATTTTTATTTCCTACATTTGCCCTTGTTATTTTGTTTAAATCCTTGTTGTTTCAAGAGGAAGTTAAAAAAAAGACATCCTCACATCATCTTAATGATTAACTTAGTTGTTGAGAGGTGACTCCATGCCCAATGGATTAGATAATTAAAAATGAATTGGGTTCTCAAGCATAACAAACATGCTTCCCTATGAGTTACCAAAGATGTTGGTCATACTTATCCCATATACACAGCATGTGGATAGTTTATAATGGTCCAATCTCCATCCAAATCTTGTCTAGACATTTGGCTACAATGGAAGAAAAGATGAGTAGGCATTTTCATGATGTTAGATATCTCATGTGTAAATGAGTCAAGAAGTATTGATCACAAGGTTTGGTTAATTTTGGAGCCTAGTTTGTATGCACTAAGTTTTAACTTATGCGCTATAGCACAATGAGAGATATGAATGGTAAAATTTGTCTCCTAACATAGGATTTGCTAAGTTTCCATACTTTGCCATTTTCTGACCCAACCATCATCAACGATCATGCATGTACCAATCAACTTCAACATTTGTTAAAAACATGTAGAAAGTTCTAATGACCATTAGATCGAAAGGGTTTGTTCCTTTTGGTGTTAATTTAATTCTCTAAAAATTTTGTGACTCCATAATCCCTACATTTCAAGTTATAAAATTGTAAATTTTGTTAAAAAATAATAGATGTCCGCATGAAAATCATATTTAAGACCCAAAAAGTGACCATTTGGATCCAAATTCTTAGTAGGAACCTAAGAAAGAATGTGTGGATGACAAGTGTCAAGAGCATAGGATCTCAAATCAAGTCAAATGGTCAAAAAATCCTAGGAACAAATGAGATATTTAATGCAAATTGGTAGGTTCCAGAGATCTACAGTCCACATTTAATTGGATCTCAAAAATCAATAAAGTGAAATGAAGTCAAGAGGGTTAAAAATTCAAGGTAGTTTTGACATCTAATATAAAAGGAGATTATTTGAATGTTCAATGAAATTTTATAAATAAAAATGATCCCAACTCATTAGGTAGAGCCAAAAGACCCAAATTTTAGCTTGACTTGAGTAAGTGGAAGAAACAAAGGAAAGGAGCTTGATGTGGACTCAAATAAGACTTAACATTGAACAGAGTGACATCTATATGAAAAAGTATAGGAAAACCAATATCTTTAGATTGGATTTTACCCATAGTTATCACGATCCAATATACAAGGCATAAGAGTAGATATATGATAAATTGGTAGACCATCCCAACTCATGTCTTCAACAAACTACCATTTAGACAAGCATAACATGTCCTTGGTAGATATAAAGATATTACCCTCTTAATGAGATATATGAAATATAAATAGATCAAAACTTAGGGATCTAAAAATCATTTGGAGCATTCACTTCTAGACATATCAAAATTTTCCACTTTTGGTAAACTCTTATCTTTTAGTGTAATCTGTACAAAATAGAATGATTCAGAGGAATCTAAGAAAATCATCAAATATTTTGGCCATAATGACCTAGTATGATTAGAATATAATCCTAGTGAAATGTCTCTTTAATGATAAAAAATCATTAATTATCATGGATAATGTTCTCTTCCTTTTCTTTCTCCTCTCCCCCTTTCTCTTTTATTAACCCTTTCTTTCCATTTTGTAAAGGGACCTCATATTTTAGACTTTATTTTTTATCTTTTTGAGAGATGGGGCATCCTTGAGATACTTCACATTATACTAAAATTAATTAGGTTAGACCCTATAATGTATTTCTAAGAACTAACTTTTAATTCAATAGGATTTTCTTTTCCTATATTTTGCCTTGAATCTATGTTTGGCAAGTTGTGCATTATGGTATTGTGTGAAGGAGAATATTCCTCATCCATGTTCCTTATTTATAACATTGTTTAGAGGGTTTTAAATGTTTTTTATAGGTCTATATTAGTGTTATATCCTAAACCTCTTCTATGAAATACTTATACAAATTGGCTTGATCTTAAGGTTTTGTAAGCTAGTACTATCCTTTGCTAGTCTAGTGTGGGTTTGAGATTATGGGGGTTTCCCCTTTAATTTTGGTACATCACCTGGTTAAATTAATTAGGATACCTTAATCTCTTTGTAAACATTTTACTATGATCATAAAAGAGGAATTTGACCTACTCTGGAGGTTCAAACCCAACATAGGTGACCCATAGCCTAGGGTTGTTCAACCAAAGTTTGAGTGAGGAATCCTAAATAACCTCCTTTCTCAGCTCAAGGTGAAATTATTGTTGATAATAGTACCCAAATATATATTATGACATTTTTAAAAAAATCAAAAAACATGATGATGAGTATCTTAGAGATTATTTAATTAAATATAAAAATACGTCATATTTTTTAGAATATTAGCCTTCAAATTTGGAACTATAATTCATATTCGGTAGAGGTATTACTTCTCCACTTGATGAAAGGGAATTACACAAAAATTACATGTCATTTATCCACACATAATTATGTGCATATATATCCTTATTTTATACTCAAATATAACAAATAATTATATACATAGCCTACAAAGTAAAAAAGCTTTCTCAAATATACATATAATGAGAATGAATTTTCAAGCAAATCTAATGAAAGAATGTGTTTCATTCCAAATATTTAGTTTACAAATTTTAAAAATTTACTTAATATTAGTCCAATATAAAATGGGCATTGGGTATAATCCAATATCAGTTCCAATATCACTATGAAAAAACCATCATCACCAAAAGGACATAACAATTACATTATTCCTGGGTGGAAATTATTTTTATCATAACCATATTTATCAATTTGAAAAAGACACATATTGCATAATAAGAAGTTTGGAACAACTTGAATTTAATAATAAATACTTATATCGTAATAAAAGTTTTAAACACTCATTGGACTAAATAATATTGACAATTTATTATGTTCCATGTGTTTTTCAAAAAAAAAATTTAGGTCATGCCTCATACATCTGAGCACAATTTTACATAGGGAAAATTTCGGTTATACCAAATAGATGCTAAAATAAATATAAATCAACAAGGTATTTCATTTTTCCATAATGTAATACTAGTTCACATACCACTTGATGGTGATGGTATTTTTACTAAGAAAGTAAGGAGAGAATTGGAGTATGCTATGAATCATTTTCACTCCACACACTTAAATCATGATAAAGAATATTCATTTGAATAACCTTAAACATAATAAAAATTAAATATTTTAAAAGTAATAATATAATGAAATATTTCAATAAAATAAAAGCTTAATCAAAAATACAAAATTATTCATCGTACATGTGTTTACTATCTCCTTGACATCTATGTTGTTTAATTTATGTTAGTGGACACACATAAACAAAAAAAAGAAAAAAAAATAAAAAAAGAAAAAAAAAAGAAAATAATAATAATAATAATAATAATAATAAATAAATAAAAAATAAAAAAAATAAAAAAAATAAAAAATAAATTAAAAAAACATATAAGAGGACCTTGATGCATGAATAGGTGTAGAAGAGACCATGGATGATCCTACCTAGAGATGAAACCAAAGGGCTTATAAAAATAACAATGGATAAAGTTTCAATGAGCAGTAAATAGGGTTCACCAAAGAATAAGATTGAAGATAAGAAGGAACCATCTAAGGGCCTCCCCTACCAAACTTGTTTTTTTGTTTTTTATCTATTTTTTTGCCTTCTATTGGGATTGTTAGCTAGTTTTTTCTTTTTGTTTCATATCTTGAGGCTTACTAATATATTTTATAATTTTAACTATGGTTCTTAGTCTCTATAAAACTATGGCCTTTACCTTATCAAATACAAAACTATAAGTATGTTAATTTTTATGTTTAAATTGCTACATTTTTTATCATAAATTATTTTCATTAAGATATTGCATGGATATTTTTGATAATTTTAATGCACATGTATTTTTTATAATTTTTCCACACTAAATGTTACATGGATATTTTTGTTATTTTTATAGACTCAAAGTCAAATATATAAAACATAAAAATTGTGATAAATGTTGCATGGATGCTTATGATATTTTGCTTTCACTTATACATAAGGAAACAATAAATAAAAATATAATTTAAATGTGCTAAAATTTATCATGCCCATTTTAGAATTTATTGAATTCAAAAAAATATATTAAAGTCTTCCACTATTTAAAAAACTAACTTTGAATTGAATAAACATATTAAATTTAAAAATTATGTCAAAATGAAAATATTAATTATTGTCGTGATTTGCAACAAAAACATTGAATTGATTCAATAAATTAAAATCAAGAATCTTATTAGTAAACACTGAATTCAATAACCTTAAATATTAAATATCTAATATAAAAAATATATAAATTAGAATTTGATAGTAGAAATATAAAATTCTAATATTTTATACTATAAAAGCTAATAAAGATAGTTTCAAGTTTTAATTTGAACTAGAATATGTTCAAATTCAATGAAATGATTGTTATATGACATAATTAAGAAAATATCATTCTAATAGTAGAGTATATCTATTCTATTGAAATTTATAATATATGGAAATGAACTATAAGAATAGGGAGTATAACTTGTTTAGGTTTTGTGTAGGTTTGTGGTAGTGTGCAATTTTACAAAAGGGATCTACAATGGATATTTTAAGATTCATTTTAGGAAAAAAATTTGGAACATAAGGGGATGATTATGATGGTGAATGGACACCTGTGGTAGATAAATTAATTTACTATGTATTATTATCATCAAAGAGACTTGAATAAATTTTTGATAGTTTGGATTATTATTCCTATGACTACAAAACACTATTGTATATGCATATTTATTTAGACATGTGATAAAATATTTATTTTACTTATATTTACCTAAAATTAGTTAATTTCATAATCGATACAAATACGACCTACAAATTTAAGTTATAAGGATTAGATGACATTATGTCAACCACCCTACCAACTATGTATATGTACTTTGTATGTTTATTGACATAAAATATGAAGTGGCTGGAAACATATGGTTTAAATTATTTAAGTTAACTTATGTTAAGAATTATGTGATGCAAATGTAAATAATTGTTAGTTAATTATCTTATTCATTCATTAAACAGAATTAGGTTTTCTCATTCATAGTAATTAGTACACTACACAAAATAATTCTTACTGTAATTTCTCCTTATTAATTTATGTTCTCATATCTCTTAATACGATAACATAGTATGTTATTACAAAGGCTATTATACTCTATAAACTCTATTTCTCTTTAATAATATACATCAAATCTTATATATTCTATCTATATTATATTACAATGTCATGGTATAAATACCAACTAGGTATCTTATAATTAATTCATCATTTATGTGTGAGAAATTCATTTTCTCTAGCTAGGTCATCCTCTCTTACTGTAAAGTTTGATTCCTTATCATGTGGCACAATTAGTACAAGACTTTTTCCCATTGGCTTGAATAAGTAATTTTTTGTTGTGATAAGGGTAATAAATCTATGGTAATTATAGTTTGGTACTTAGTCCATTGATAATAATGGAAAGCTTTTACAAGATTTTATAAATATGTCTTAACCTTGAGACAACTCTAAATATGTTGACATGTACAAAATATAATCTATCTATTTAATATCAAAAAAAAATCTTCAAAATATTTTGATCAAGGTGTAGATTCCCTTTCTTGGCATAGATGTTTGTCATACTTTTACATCATATATTTATAAAATGTGTCCCAATTTAGAATGATTTCCTTAGCTTTCATGATTTTATTATCTATTTGTACATTTTCTTTTGCACATACCATTATGTTGTTTAAAATGAGGGAGTTTTCTAGGATGTGAAAGCATGTTTCATTCCTCTTGATTTTGATTTCCATCTCCTCCATTAAATTACTTAGGTACATGCCATAATCCTTCATATCCTCATATATTAATATGAGTTAAGTATATTTATTCATGTATTACTAATGTAAATATATGATATTAACTCATTTTAAATTTATATGGACTTTTTTTGGCTCCAAATCTAGTAGAAACATTACTTAGATATTTTTTTATCTCATCCAAATTCTTTTTATCTTGGGTATGCAATGGATAGGTAAATTAATAATTAAATTAATCAATTGAATCTTCCATTATTTCATGTAGCTTCTTTACCTTCTCCTTATATTTAATTAATTTTTATTCATTTTATCCTAGTAGTGGCCTTAACAATTCTTCCTTATATTCTTCCCTAGCATCACATTTGATTAGGATTTTTTCAACTATAGTGCCTATATGACTTATGAGAATTTTTGTACTTGTCTCCAATTTTATTTTAATGGAAAAATTTGTATCAAGGTTATACTGTGGTTTGGAGGTGTTAAAGGTAGTTAAAAACATATTAATGACTTCTTATAAATTAACACACTATGGCATGCAATCAACTTGAGCACTTTTAATAAGAGTTTATCCAATAATTTGTTTATATATGGGAGTTAATTTTTGTAAGACTACTACAAATTATTTTCCTATAGTAGGCTGAAGGAAACTCAATGGTACCATGATGGTTGAATTTATATGTTTATGTCATGTCAATTTATCCTTTATCTTTTTTAATGAATCTATGGGAGTAGTTATACTATTTTGGTTTGTCCTTATAGATCCTATATTAATCTATAGTGAAATTTTGGTGTTATCACCTACCTCTATAGAGCTTATTTTTATCATTTCCTAATTTTATTTGATTTTATTTTCATCCTCTATTTTATATTCTTGTTCTTCATCTATTTTCATTTTTATTCTGTTAACTTTTTCTAGATTTTCACTTTATTTTTCTTGTTTCTTCACCTTCTATTTTTCTAGTAGTTATTTAACTGGTTGAGATTTATTTTACTTTTAAATCTTTTTAAATTAGTTATTTTTCTAGTTGTATCCTTTTTTAAACTATGGCATCCTCTAATTACTTCAATATTTGTAATTGTTTTTGTTTATACAAATTTTATACTACCATATCAATATTTTTTTTGGTTCTTAACTCTGTCTTTTGGAGTTGTCTCAACCACTCCATTTTATTAGGGGACATGGGTGCTTCCTGTAATATTTTATTATGTGTTTTCTCTTGATATTTTGGCATCATCATTTGAGTTGATTTTATATTTTCCTTTTTGTGTATTATTATTTCTTGTAGATAGGTAGGGAGTCCTCTTATTTTATCATCTAACACATATAGACTTAACTTTGTGTAGTCCAAAACTGACTTGACTATTGTATGTTGGCTCTCTAGGTCACAATTTTTACAAAATATTCCCACCAATGATATCATTACTTTGTTGTGACATATCCTTAGAAATGTGTTCATTTTTAGATACTTTTGTGGGAATATCCCCTTCCTCACTTTTTTAAATTTCTCTTTCTTCTCTTTCCTATGAAGAGTCACATGACTAGGGTTTCTTTTATCCTTTTTGGTTTTACTAATTTTTTGTTTATTTTATTTCATTTTTGTAATGGCTCAATGAAAGACTTATTTGTATCCCCCCAGACTAACTCATATGTAATAGTGTTTTTATTATTTATAGGGATTTTATGGGAGACAACTCTTTTTCTATTCAATTTGAATCATTATTTTTTATTTTTTGGAGGTTCCATCCAATATTTTATATTTATTTGTCCTAGAATAGTATGAGTGGGTAACCTTAACTATCATTAATTCCTCTCCTAAGACCTCACTATATGATAATCCTTAACTAAAAATGAAATAGTCTCATCCTCTTCTTCATCTTATAAATAGTTTGATTCTATAACTCCTCTTTGGAGGCATAAATAACTTTGTACATTAGGGTTTTGAGGATCTTACTCAAATATCATTTTTTTTATTGCAAGGGTTTCCTCGTTCTCCATTGGATGAGAACTACCACTGAGTTCATTGATGAATATTTTATAGCTAACATTTTTTGGTAAACTCTAAGATTAAATTATTACCATTTCAATCTACTCATTGATAGACTCATAACAAAGAGGTGGAAGTGGTGTGGATTTTATGCAAAAGGGTTCTATGTAGACATTATGTTTATCTATGATAAAATTAGAGCATTTGTAATATTTTTAGACTATTTATTTTGATATATAGAATATCATAGGTATCATATTCTTAATTAATTTCTCCCATTCTATAAAATGACCTACCTCCTATACTATAGACATCCCTTTTAGTGTGGTTATTATTTGGGATCATATGGGGGTATGTGAGTGCCATTCAATAAAACCATCACAATCATGAATATTATGCATGAAATACATGGATAAAACTATGAGAATAGATCCTTCAAAAAATCATGTGTAACTTTATTTATCTTCTCAAGGTTATCTAGGTATTGTTCTAGAGTGTGGTAGCCAAGTCATACTAGATACCCTTGGAAATAATATCTATTGAAATATACACACTCCTTATATTCATTCAATATTTTTTTTTTGTAGTACACATTTAATGCAATCTCTTACATATAAAAATGTACTTTGGAGTCCTTAATTTTATTAATTCATATGGATTTGTGATTGAAACTTGTTTGTGTTAATTAGGATACCCTGCTTGTGTTAACATTTTTATTTCCATCATATTTATTAGTAATATCCCCTTCATGAATCACTTTAGTCATGGAATGGATAATATTGGATGTAATTTGGTAGGTTTGATATAGATATAGAATGTATTCATGTGATCAACTCATAAATATATTTTTGATACTTTACATTAATTTGAAATATAAAAACTCACTAAAAACATTTAATTCAATCCATGGTAAGATGATAAAATCTATATTATATTATAGATGTGTTTGGGAATTACGTTCCAAAATTTTAATTCTCTCAACTTCTAAAACACTATTTTCAATTTAGACTAGATGTGACTAAATGTATTTTTAAATATCTTTTTCATGTGTAACTAGAGAAGGCATGCTAGAGAAGGCATGCCATTGACATTGAATTTTCAAATTTTAGTTAATGATTTTTGAACTTGGGTAGCTTAATTTGATCGGTAGTGACAACTTGGGTATTTCCACTTTTATCTCTATATAAATTATAAATGGTGTAATCAGATCACTAATACTCTAGGATATTTTTTTACAAAGTCTCAATACTGACATTATTTCATATTTTTTCATTAATGAAACCCTTATTTTATAATATGTTAGATATATCCATCCATCATGATCTTTATGTGGTGCATTTAATCACATTTATTACTTATATCTATTTTATTCACTTTGTCTATTTTAGTGCTTAATTACTTGTTTTTACATTTATTTTTAAAACTATTTTGTTCTTAATTAATATGATGTCATAATTCTTTCCATATTTTAAAACTATGTTTCTATTTCCTACCATCCTCCCATTTGTTATTAGTTTATATTTTTTTTTCAAACTAATTTTTGTAATATATCATTCTACATAAACAAAATCAACTAATTTATTATATTTCCATATTGATTACTTTACCACTACTCTTATCTTCCTTTTATAGTATATTTTATTATTATATAGATTAACATACTTCTCAAATATCATTTTAGTTCTATTTTTTTCACAAACTATTTTTCATTTTTTTACGTTATTTTTTCATTTTTCTATTTTCTATTTTTAATTTTTTTTTTAATTTTTAATTTTTATTTTTTCTTATTTTTTTTCCATCCCCGCTTTTTCCTATATCTTATTTTTAGTATTTCTCCCACTAAGGGGTTTTTACATGATCAAAAATGAGGTACTTATACATTTGGTGTTGGACACTATGGTATCCTCTCTTGCCTTTCTCATCTGGAAGGAAATTCTTAACCTAATGGAGAAGCAACATGTTAAAAAAAAGGTACTAAGACTTCAATAATAGGGTACCATAGTAACATTACTCAAGTCACACATATGAATGGGTAGTTTCAACCTTAAATGCCTTTAATTTTTTTCATTGTGGTTTACCAAAGTTACCTATGGTTTATGGTTTCAATCAACTTCCATTCAAAAACCCTTTTCTGAGTATGACAAGTGTATTTAACTTTATTTTAAATTATTATATTATATCATAAACTATATAAGGTGAAATCCATATTATCTTCAATTTTCCTATATTTTTTATATTTTATATCATATAGCGATGCCTTATCTTTAACCTAAAACTCTTTAACCTTAGTATGTCTATCTTGCTAAGATATTTTGCATATTTTCACCTAAGTTTGGATATATGCTTCCAAGAATCATTTTCAATCCTATTTTCCTAGTTCTATCATTATCTTATGAATGGAATCCTTCTCATTCATTCTATATGTCACTAAAATTTTAAAACTTGATAGTATTTATTGCATTGGTACTAATGCTTCTAACCCATATACCAAGTAAAATGAGAAGTATTTGGTTAATATTTTATAAGCAATGTGGTAAGCCCATAGGATTTTTAGTATTTTAGTATCACAATCCTCAATCTCTATATTAAAAAATATATCAAAAAATTTTCTATTTCCTTATTAAATGCCTCAATATTACCATTTTATTGATGATGGTATGGATTAAATTATGTTATGTTAGATCAAAAATATCTTATAAAATTATAACTCAAATCACTCATTATTGTACAATCATTCATGGGGATTTCTTATACACATCTAATTAAGTATTATGTGTTGATAATAATGAATCTGTTTAACCCTAAATTAAGATGTTTAATGTCATATATGGTTAATAACATATAAATAAGTAAAAGTGTGATAAATAGATCTATAGTAGGGAAATTAATTTGTAAAAGCTAGATAAATAATATTATAAATATTAATATTGAGATATTCTAAAAATAAAAAGTAAAACTATTGATTGATATTATAATTAGATAGTTTATTGTGTGTATGTAATTCTAGGATGAAATATCCTTAAATTGGACCAGGTCAAGATCCTATAATAGATATCAAGTTCTATAAGTTTACATTTTTTGGCATCAAACACTTACATGAGATATGAATAGTTTGTGTCGATGTTGGTATCTAATTTGGGCACAAGTGTGTTGTATGATATAGTTACTAAATCTAAATGTGAAAAATTATAGCCTTTTAGGTTTTATGTTTCCATTATTTTCATTTATATACATCACATTCATATGTTGTCTCTCTTCATCAAATGATGAAACCATAGCTTCTGCATCCTTTGACTGATAATGGTAAAAATGGATTAGTGAGCACATAGTGTCTAACTACCCCAATGACCCCTCTTTCAATGGGATCTACCTAAATATCCAATACTTTTAAGAGGACCTCAAAATTATGTAATTTAACCTTAACTATTTTCTCAAGTGTGCACAAGGATGTAATGTGTGATAAGAAAGTACATAGAGTGATATATTTTGTAACTTGGAGAATATGGCTCATGGGATTATCCTTCAATAATTAATACCTATGGGGTTATTGATCCTAGAAATGATATGTAAATAATGAAGAGTATGGAAGGTTTTCTAACATAAATGCTTGATTTATTGATTTTTTTAAATTTATTTTTGAGTTACTAGTATTTTCTAGCTTCAGAATGAATGAGGGTTGGTATTGTGTATATATATATATATATATATATATATATATATATATATATATATATATATATATATATATATATATATATATATATATATATATATATATATCCATTTTGAAATTATCTCACACTAAATTAGTTAGGATGACCTTAATGATAATTTTAATTTACAAATTAGATGTCTTTTTGGCATTGGACACTTAGTTTTTTTAGGGATAATTTTGTTGACATAGGATTTTAGCTAAGATGTAAGTGTCTGGGAAATTAGAAAATAAGTATAAGTCCAAAATTGGCATATAAGGATAATCATCAAGTTTATATCATTTTTCATAGTATAAAATTATTGGACATTAGAATAACATATGGTTGGACTAAAATATAATAAATTTTACATGAAGATACTAATAACATGATCCTTTGGGCACTAGGAAGGCCTTAGAAATAAAGGGTACAACCATGATAAGTAGTTTATAAATTTAAAATATTGAGGTTTTATATAATTATAATTTAGTGTCTACAACCCCTCCTCATTTAATCTAGTACGTAATTTAAAATTTAAAGGAAAATAAAAAAATACTTGGGTGTCTATAACACACCTTGTATTTGTGTAAGTCAAACTTGAATGCTTTTCTAGTGAGTTACAGTCAACCAAGATCATGAAAAATTATCTAATCAGTATGTATAATTTAGAATTTAAATAATTTTAAATGCTTGAAAGTACATAGAGAAATGTTAGAATTACACCTATGTATTGATGCAACCATATTATATTTTGTAAATTTTATTTAAAAATATACTTCATTATAAAGCATTGAAGTTGATATTATGAAAACTTGGAAACTTTCAAGTTCATACATATATAGAGAGAGATTGGAGGACACCATGTCCTCAATGCTAGAAAAAGGTGAGTTGCTACATAGACATAGATCTTATCTCAACTGTGTAAAGAAATCATACTTATAACCTATTATGTGTGAGTAATATAAGAAAATAAAATTATACATTTTGTAAGATGGATGATTTAATCACTCCATCATATAAACATTGTGAACTTAGATGGTTTGATCAAGTTCCTTTTATATACTCAACAAAAGTCCATAAAAATTAATCTTAGGTATGATAAAAATCCATTGAAATATTTGAAATCTATAAGTTGATTTAGTTTTTAAATTTTATGTGACCTTTGCATGGTATAATTGCCTCATATATGACCCAATCTAAAACCTAGGTATAATAATGATACCATTTTATAGAATACCGCCATGGATGTATATCTAAATCATATAAATATAAAATTTATCCAATTTGAAATTTTAAAATGTAGAGAACATGTTACCATGACATTCCCAAACTTAATTTGAGTATTATAAGGATTGGTGTAACATTCCCCCATTGTAATATAAAATTGTGAAAAAGTGTAACCCATGATTTTATTACATGCTCTCACTAAATTTCCCACCTTTTGATGTGAGTGGAAGTAAAAAATATTATTTATGTCATCTAAAATAAATAACATAATTATATAATCTTTGTATGGGTCATGTACTATATAGGAGTAGAATGACTAGGTAGATATAATAATGGGATACATAATATGTGAGCACATCAAGTCCTAATAATCATGATAAGGATCATGGAAATGTATATAGAGTAAAATTACAATATAAAAAGGTAATTGACTACACGCACAAGGGAACTCAAAATCAAAGCAAAAGGTAATAGTCTAAGGAGACCTCATACAACATGTTTAAATTCTACACAATCAAATGGAAATGAGTTAGTAAAATGTCCATAAATCACAAAGTGACATATTTAAATTTCCAAATATAACAAACAATGACATATTCAAATGTCAAAATAGGAAAATAAAGGTATAGGGGCCATAATCAATGAAACATTCAAATGCTTGAACAAGAAATAATAATAAAGATAATAGTAAGAAAGGAAAGACTCTCAAAGAAGTGAAAAAATGGAAAACATGGAATCATAGGCAATAACCATAAGCGTAGTTTACTAGTCCCTAGATATATATGTTAAAAAAATGTTGAGTACATAGAATATCAAGTATACTTAGAAATATTTAATCTTGGAGAAGGGCATGTGTATGTACATAATCTCAGATGTGATAAATCATGTAATAATTTAACCTAAGTATATATAATCAAAGGAGTGGATGCCCCTAATGTATTGATGATGCTAGTAGAGGGAAGGACCAACACACACACACACACACACACACACACACACACACACACACACACACATAGATATATATATATATATATATATATATATATATATATATATATATATATATATATATATATATATATATATATATATATATATATCACACACACATGAATCACACTCAAAATATGTATGAAACATACCTGTGTATATAAAAATAAAGTATATAATATATACCAAAATGAAACCAACAATAGATGCCAAGGAGATAATAAACCATGGAAATGCTAGATATTTTTTTATTTTTATATTTTTGCTTCTATTTTTGGAATTTTTAAAAATTTTTACCCTTAGTTTGGATCATGTATGGACATGTAAATATGGTCCATGTCATGTTTCTTCTCATGATTTACATGTGAAGTATAAGAATGCTTGCCATCATGCTAAATATGGATCAATTTTACCTCATGAGAAAATGAGATATCTTTCTCATTTTGGTCATTTTCAAATTTTTTATATTACAAAAAAAGGGATCCTACTATGAATGCATATTGTGATTTTTGTGGGATAACCTAAGCCCTTTTTTCCATCACTTAAGGAAAACAATTTTTTTTTATTGTTATGTTTCCCTAGGATTATTTCCAGATTACTTTATTTCATAATTATTTTGGATCAAAGCCAAGTTTTTGGAACCATATTACATTTCAAGTGATTTTTACATTTGTAGGTTCAACTTGGTTGTGCCAAAATTAAGCAACACCCATGAATAATGTGATTGTTAGTTTTTAATTGGATGTTGATATTTTTATTTGTGAAGTTTGATGTGTTTGTTATGGATGTGTATATTCTATTAGTATCATATTTAGTAATAATTTTAAATCTCCCACATGAATTTGAATAACACCAAACATTTTCTCATAGTTTTAATTTCATACCATATCTTCCTCATTTTTATGTGGGATAAACATTTTGTACTTGGAATGAGATATGCCAATTTGGCCTAAATGTCTGAGTATGAATGACACATATATATGATCATCCACGTATAATGAGGTAAATGATTCATATTATTTATGTAATTATCCTTACCTTAATTTTGAAAGAATACATATACTAAATGTGAATTATAATTTCAAATCTGATTGTGTAAATGCTAAGGCATATGATGTACATTTAAATAAAATAGTTTCATCTTGAATTTATTCATAATGATGTTGTTTGAAATTTTCCAAATTTTCTAATTCATGCCTAGGCACCTTCCTTATGTTTAAAATAAAAAAATAATATATCCTATAATTGTGCAAAAACTATTTAATGAACCTTTAGGTAAGCTATAGATCAAATTATGAGCATAATCATTGATACTCATATCAAAGGATTTTATCAATAGTTTGTCATATTTATCCCATTGACCAAAAGAATGCACATATTTAATCATGTGATCTAAGGGATCACTATGATGATAAAAAAGGGGTATTTTTTGTAATTTTAAACCTTATGGTTAAGGATAGTAATGTATATGTTATGGAATCATTTTATTAGATAATGAGGTAATATATGTGTTAGCTTTATAATGGGACATTTGAACTTGAATCATTTGTACCTGTCTTTGAATCTCTGTAATATAACTTATCATGAACATAGTATCATCACTAGGAATGGTGGTGTTTGGAAAAGGTGTTATCATTGGTTCTAATCAACCACCTATTTTGAATCTAGTCATATTTGTATTATCATCCACATGAATAACAAGTGCTATATAGGTTATGTTGGTAATGGTATTAGATCTTGAAATTTTAGATATTTTGGTCTATCCTTTGATAATTAATCCACCTTTGGTAATGATATAACAATTTTACTTTGAGATGTATTGGTAAAGGTGCTTATTTTGGAACATTAGGAGATTTTGCCACTTTATGTTTGTAATGCACCCTTATTTGTGGTGATTTGATTTTATTGAATAAAGAGTCCATGATGTATTTATTTAACTTAAGAAAATTATTGATATAAAATAAATCAAAAAGGAAATATTCACCATCAATGATGGGTGTATTATTTATAAATGTTAGAATGATAATAGTTTGAATCACTGTGATTGCAATAAAACCTCCTTTGTGACTAGTTTATGTAAATTAGACATCGTATCCTTAAGGACTTAGTGAAAGTTAGCATAATTAAATGAACATTTTCATCATGCAACATGTTATTTTTAAAATGTAACATAAAAGTTTTTCTATCTTCCTTAATATTGTTCAAATCATATCTTGGGAAGGTGGAGTCATGGACCTAGTTAGAGGTATGGTAATACCACCATTTAAATATTTGATATGATGTGCTTGTGTATTGGGAAAAAGATAATTATAATCAAATTTTACTCCTTAATTGATAGAAATTTTGAGAGTTTCATAATCAAAGTCATAAAAACAATATATATCTTCCCATAATGAATGAAATTAATTAATAGAGTATTAAGCAAAAAATGAGAACAACATCAATTATAAAATAGTTATTTCAAAATATATATCATATGTTGGGTTTACAAAATGTATAACTATAATTTATATGTGTGAGGTCATCTAAGGTTAAGAATATATATATTAATAAGAATAAGGGTGATAAAATATATATATCAAGATAAATCATTTATAAAATCAAATAAATAATATTATGAATTTAAATACTTAGATATTCCAAAAATAGAGTGTAAAGCTATTGATGTGAATAAATTAAGAACAAGAGTACCAAGATGATGTACTTTATATATGAAGAGCTAGTATGAAACAAGCTATAAGTGGACTAAATTAGGATCCTATAACTATCATCAAATTCTTGAAGTTTATGTTTTGTGGCCTTAAATTCTTGCATTAAATATAGATAGTTGTGTCAAGACTAGTGTCTAAATTTGATGTAAGTATCTCGTATAGAATAGTGATTATATCTTTATGTGACTATATGGATCCTCTTATGTATTTTTTCATCTTTATTTTGGTGTATACTAATCACATTCTTATGTTTTCATTATTTATAAAATAATCAAACCCTAGTTTCATCACCTTTGGAGTAACTGTGGTAAAAACAACTTAGTGGGCACATGGTGTTGAGATTCCCCAAGGACCCCTCCATCAATTGGAATTGACTACATAGATAATACACTAGATAGGGATGGATGATTATGTATTTCTCCCTTGATTTTTTAATTTTTTGTGCATAAGGATTCAAGGTGTGATAAACATGTACATAAATGACATAGCTTTAAAATTTTCAAATATGGCTCCTGCGATGCTCACTTGAATGTTTGATTTAGTGATTTTGGTAAATTTCATTGTGATTTCCTAGTATTTTGAAGGTGAGGAATGAATGAAGGTTGGAGTTTTAAATACACCAATCTATTTTGAAAATATATTACACTAAATAACTTTTTTAGGATACATTTAATTTGAAAATTGGAAAAATTATGGGCATTAGACACTTAGTTAGAAGATCAAAAATTTTGTTGACATAGGTGTCTAACTAAGACACAAATTTCTGGGAAGCTATAAAATAGGTACAGATCCAAAACTAGGATAAAAGGATAATGATAAGGTTTATAGTATTTTTCATATTATAAAAGGCTTAGTCATTATAATAACATATGGCCAAACTAGGATATAAGTAATTTGGCACAAAAATATAGTGAACTTGAGTCTTCAGTAGTGGGAAGGTATTAGAAATGAAGGGTACATCCATGACATGTATTTTCAAAATTTACAATACTAAGCTAATATATAATTTAGATTTAGTGCCTAGAAAATCTAGCATTGATCCATATTTTTTTAGGTTTAATTAGATCAATAAAATCAGTTTCCCATTTATCAAATAAGGCAAGTACTAACACTAGGAGAATTGGAATCTCATCTCTTACATTTTTTTTCTCATTAGAAAATGTCACAATTTATTACATATGAATATGAATATTTAAAGAGCATTATTCATCATATGCCTTCAAGTGTTATTTACTTACTCATATTATCTCTAGATTTGTGTCATCATATAAATCTGTCATGTGGTTCCCTTAATATGTTATTTCCCTCTTGTGGTAATGATATTCTCTGTAACACCTCATATATTCTTCCTTATGAATTATTATTCAATGATCATGAATGAGAAATATTAGATCATTCATATTCTTATTTGTTATGGTATATACTATTACATGAACTCTCTGATGGAAAAATATTATGCAATATTTTCCATGATATTATAAATGGATTCCACATAAAATATGTGAGCTATGGGAATGTCATCCTCAATTGGTTTTATGTCTTGACGTTTAGTGATCCTAGATAGATAAAAAGATCCATTATTTTATTTTATAGGTTATATAAAAAATTTATAGTGAATTTATTTCAAGAGCATTATCCAATGACAAATTATTCACTGTATCACCAATATATTGATCAAAAATTTAAGTGCCTTGTAATTTGTAAAGAATATAAATGGGCTTACCAATAAATAATATCTTAATTTATACACATCATACACCATATCCAATGTTTCGTTTTATATGTTAGAGTAATTCATTTATAACTTTGATAATTTATTACTTACAAATGGAATTGGGTGATCTATGTTTTTGTAGGTTTTTTTTCCATAACTACTACTGATATGCTATAAGAATATAAATTAACATGGAAGGGGATGTTACAATTAGCTAATAAAATTATTAAGGTATTCAAAATCTTAATTTTAAATTTTTTAAAGGATTCCTAACAATTTATAGATTCAATTCAAGGGTTGGTTATGTCACTTCTTCAGTAAGTCTTCTACTGGTGCACTTATGGTTGTGTATTTTACTATAAATTTTAGTGACTCTATCTAGATCTATAGATTAGAGAGGTTAATGTTGATATATTTTATAACCCAATATTTTAATAACCCTTTTTTTGTCTTATGTGGTGGTATTTTTATGATAATTATAGTTTTGAATAGGTCTACCATCACACTTTTGCATATTATATGTCCCAATAAGGTAACATATGGTGTGAAAAAATGCATTTATTTTAATTAAGACAAATTTTATGTTTTTTAAATATTTGAAATAATATACATAACACATAAACATGATCTGTAATGATTCCATACATTATCCAATCATAAAGATACAATTCTAATAACTCATTTATAAAATATTGGAATGTGTCCACCATTATGTGGCTAAACACAATTGGTTTATTTTTCACTCCAAATTGAAAAAATTAGTGTGTACATAAATAAATATGATTATATATATCATCTTAGTATTTTATAATTTACAAACCAATTAGGGATCTAATCTTAATTTCTAAACCTTGTTACTGAAAGGCTCGTGTTGGCCATATCATTGCACCTAACTTCTAATATTGCATTCTAAAACTATTATTTTGATGACCAAAATCACTTATACACTAAAAATATATCAAAATATTATTTATATCCTTCAATATCAGTTTTATAGCTTCAATAAAAATATATCCTTCCAAATATTTCCATTTTCATAGGTAAACTAGCATTGATGCTAGTGTCTAGTTCATTATTAAGTGTTTGTACCTCAAAATTCATTAAAATTGAAAATATTTTGAAATTTATGGGTTGTCCTATTTTTATTATATAATATTTCCATGAGATACTTTAAAAAAAGTGTTAAATATAAAATTAAAAAAATTATCATCACCAAGTCATAATCAAAAAGCTTACCAAGAACACATCTAGAAAAATAACTTTACAAATATCCAAAAATACCACATTCTTACATATTTATATATTATTCATAGGATAATTCTTATTACAAGTATTAATAACTCAAATAACTTTACATAATTATTATTTCTCAAGTTACAATTTAGATCATTGTATTCAATTTCATATAATATATTCTATCTTTGAGCACATAAAAGGCCATACATAGGGGATAACTAAATATGTCTGAGGCCCTAATAAAGTAATGTATATGTAGGTATATCTCATAAAAAATTGATTATTTTAGGTTATCTCAACTTCATTAACCCACTAACCCATTTTTGGAAAGTTGACCTAACCTAAGGTGAATTAATATGGATTGAGTTATACATAGTTATACATATTCTATATGTGCAATCCACAGACATCAATAAAAATGTGATATAAAACCAATAAATTTGTAGGAAGATATTTTTAAATATAAGAAATATTTTGTGTAGGATAGTTTTATTAGGATATAGATGGAAAGTTTGATGCAAGTGTCAAAGCCTTCATAAATAATATATCCAAAATCTAATAAATGAATCATAAGCTTCAACTTTCCTACTTCCACCTCTCTGAAACTTAGATCCAATTTCACATTCATAATAAATTAAATTATTATCCATTATTTTTTTTTAAATTATCAAAATATAAATTGGCATTATACACTCTATATTTAGTAATTCTTTAGATTCAATATTTTGTAACATTTGAATAGATTTAATTGGCCTTATCTAATTTAATTATATTCATCCTTGTGATTAGGATACTATACCATTTAACCCTTATAAAATCATTTAAAATGCATTAAAATTTTTACAAACCTGACCTTTTAAGTGATATCTTATTGCAAAATATTATAAAAGTTCTAAATGATGAACCATTACAAAATGTTCAAAAATTTACAATGGAGGTACCATTACAAAATTTTCAATTTTTTCCAATGAATTTCAATGACTAAAAATCCAATATATTATAATCATATAAGTCTCAAATAATTTATTCATAATGATGAGACATATATTATTCATGTATTAAAAATTAAGAGTGAATTACAATTGATTACTACATATTTACAAACCTCAATAATTCATTCCACTTATCTTGTGTGTATGATGAGTACTATATGATAACTCCAAAGGAAACTTTCACTTATCAAAGTAAAAATTGTATCATATAATACTAATACTAATTATAACATCATAAAAACTAAACCTCTTGCAAAGTGTGTATTTTAATATCCTTATTTATAAGATTTTATCATGCCAATATTACCTTTATTTTTTCCCAATTAAGATCCTTTCAACCATATTCAATAAGTGCATTATTTTTATTATTAAGCTAATTTCAAGTGAATATTTTTAAAATAATCTAATGGAAGCTACACAAAATAATTTTGTGATTGGTTTTATAGTTTACCAAATGCTTCCTTAAGAACATTTGAGAAACTAGAAGATGTTTTCTTATTCACATTTAATAAACATAAACTATCTATTGGCCATATTTGGACAACATACCAAGCAAGTTACTAGTTTATAATGATCCACTCACCATCCAGAGCTTATCCAAACATTTGGCTATAATGGAAGAAAAACTAAGTAGGAATTTTCATGGCATTAGATCTTCCATGTGTGAATGAGTCAAGAAAAATTGGTCACATGGGTTAGTTCATTTTGAATCCTAGTTCATATGTGCCATGTTTTCACTCATGCACTATAGCATAATGAGAGATATACATGGGAAAAGTTGGATCCTAATGTAAGATTTGATAAGTTTTCATACTTATCCATTTTTAGACCCAACCATCATCAACTATTATACATGAACCAATCAACTTCAACATTTGATAGAAGCATTCAAAAAACTTAAATGGCCAATAGATTGAAAGGGTTTGTTATTTTTAGTGTAAAGTCCATTATCTACAAATTTGGTGCCCCTATGATCCCTACACTTCAAGTTATAAAATTTAAAATTTGGTCAAAAAATTATAGACGTCCATGTGAACATCAGTTTTAGGATCCATAAAGTGACCATTTTGATCCAAATTCTAAGTGAGAACCTAAGAAAGAATGCATGGCTAACAAGTGTCAAGTGTGTAGGATCTCAAAGTAAGTTAAATGGTCAGTGAATCTTAGGAACCAATGAGAGATTAAGATTGAAGTAGTGGGTCCAAATATATATGGTCTATGTTTAATCAGATTTTAAAAGCTTTCAAAATGAAATAAAGTCAAAAGGGTCAACAATATAAGGTGGTTTTTACAACCAATAGAAAAGGAGATGAGTCAGATGTTTGATGAAAGTTGATAAAGTAAAATTAACTTGACTTAAGAGGTAGAACCAAAAGACCCAAATTTGAGCCTGACCCAAGTTGGTAGAAGTGAAGGAAATGAGCTTGATGTGGACTCAGATAAGACCTAAAATTGAATAGAGTGTTTTCTATATACAAAAGATATAGGAAAACTAATGTCCTTAGATTGGTTCTCATCCATAGTTATCTTCATCTCAGATCTAAGGCACAAGAGAAGATATATGATTAATAAGGAGACCATCATAAGTCATGTCTTCGATAAACTATTATTTAGATAGGCATGATGTGTCCTTGGAAAATATAGGTAATTTACCCTCTTGATGAGATCTAGTGGAAGATAAATAGATAAAAAAAATTAAGGATTTGGAAAAAAGTTTCAGTATTCACTTCCATATGGATAATGATTTGCCACTTTTGGTAAACTCTTTTCTAGTGTAACCTGCTAAAAATAGAATAATTCATAGCATTCTAAGTAAATAATCAAATATCTTATTCATAATGACCTATTTTATTAGAATATAACCCTAATGAAATATCTCGTGAAAGCTGATGGCTCATTAATTATCATGGACAATGTGTTCTTCCTTATCTGTCTCTTCTCCCCCTTATCCTATATTAACCCTTTCTTTCCATTTTGTAAAGGGCCCGCCCTCAGATTTTAGACTTTATTTTTTATCTTTATTAAAGATAGAGCATTCTTTGAGATACTGCAAAGTATACTTAGCTTGATTAGGTTTGACCCTATGAAGTATTTGTAAGAACTACCTCTTAATTCAATAGGACTTTCTTTGCCTATCTTTTGCCTTGAATCTATGTTTGGTAAGTTGTGTATTGTGGCATTGTTTGATGGAGAATATTCATCATCCATGGTCCTTACTTTTAAATTTATTTAGAGGGTTTTCAATGTTATTTTTAGGTCTATATTAGTGTTCTATCCTAAACCTCTTCTATGAAATACTTATGCACATCAGCTTGATCTTAAGGTTGTGTAAGCTAGTACAATCATCTACTGATTTAATTTTTGTTTGAACTTGTGTGAGTTTCCCCTTTAATTTTAGTATATCACTAGGTTAAATTTATTAGGATCACTTACTCTCTTTCTAACCCTTTTACCATAAAGCATTAGTCTTTGTTTTAGTCTTACGTGAGCATCAAAGAGGAAGCTGAGCTACTCCAGAGGTTCATACTTGACATAGGTGACCCATAACCTAGGGTTGTTCCCATGTTTGACTTAGTTTGAAGTGAGGAATCCAAAACAACCTCCTTACTCATCTCAAGATGTAATTCTAGTCCATAACAATTTTTGGCATGCCTAGTGGGACTAATGTCCAAAATAGGTGAAGATTTTTGGTGTTCTCTTCATCTAATCAGCCTTTGAAGGCACATCTACAAACATCAATGGTGACTTTGAGCTTTTAACTAGTTACAATAGTCTAAGTAATCCTTTATGCAAATTTTATCTACATTTAATCTCCTTTTATGAGTCTTTATGACTCTATTTAGGCCAAAGTTCTACCCTCATATCATTAGTGAGCCTTATTACCAACCAAATAGATCTTACCATACATTTAATCCTCCATATCATCTGTATAATAAGCATGTCTATCTTTCATACCAACCTAATTACACTTGTAGCCAACCTTATACTATCACATCCTTACTGGAACATAAGTAAAATATGCTAATATCAAAAGAGGTGATGAGAAAATGAGATAGAGAGCTTTATTTCATCCCTTCTCATCTCATAGAGATGATGATAAAGTTATTTAAAAGTATTAAAAGTAAGTGGATGGATTTTGGAGATAAAGTTTAGTACGATGCTATGAATGATTATTTGTATGAGATAAAGAGCTTAATCCAATGTTGGATAGATAGATTAGTAAAGTGGGAAGTGTAGGAGATATAGTTCAAGTAGCCTTAACCTTCCATCCCACCCTCCATTTATAAAGAGCCTATTTTGAAAAAATAAAATGAGGAGAGAGAGGATCAAGATAATTTAGGATAGCTGTTATACCATGATTCCATAGAAGAAATGGATTTGGTTGGCAATCACATGACCTCTTTATCACATGAAGGTGAATCAGTCTTAACTGAATAAGCCAAAATATCAAAATAAGACTTTCAACTTAATAATTATGTCCAAAGTATTATTACACTAGCTTCTAAAGAAACTCTAATAAAACTATAGTTTCATGAAGACAAGCCTTTAAAGGCAATTATTTTCTCGAGAGAGGAAATTTTTGAGATTTTAAAAACATGGTTATCAACTTATATCTTCAACCATAGACATCTCTCTACTTTTGGAGGCTATAAGTGAGATTAAATGGACTCGAGAAGTCAAAATGTTAGACCCATGTCTCTTAAAGGTCAGCCTAAAAATTTGTTGAAGGAGACAGAGCAAGTTGGTCCATATGTTCATGATTAGTAGTTTATAAATGGAGAAGAATTGGAGTTGTTCTTAAAAAGTACATAGATCTAGGATCATGATGATTGGGTTTTGGGTCAATTCTTCCAACCAACATACATAAATCTAGCAATAGAGGAACCAACTACCACAAGAAGATATGAGAATTTAATTACTCTTAGCTACATAAAATAGCTATCAAGGAAACTCAAGTATGTTTCAAAGCTCTAATATGAAAAAAATAATTTCCCTTTCAACCCAAGAAGAGGATATTTGTAAGTTACAACATTGTACACATTAGGTTAATTTTAATGCTTTTATCTAAGTTCTTTTGTGCACTTTTGTTTAGTAGGTTTGCTATTTTTATTTCCTACATTTGCGCTTGTTTTTTTCTTTTAATCCTTATTTTTTCGAGAAGAAGTTACAAATAAGACATCCTCACATCATCTTAATGATCAAATCAGTTTTAGAGAGGTGACTCCATGCCAAATGGATCTGATAAGGCCAAATTAATTGGGTTCTCAAGCATAATAGACATGCTTCCCTATGAGTTACCAAAGATGTTGGCCATATTTAGCCCACATACCAAGCATGTGCCTAGTTTCTAATGGTCCAATATCCATCAAAATATTGTCTAGAAATTTGGATAAAATGGAAGAAAAGATGAGTAGGCATTTTCATGGTGTTACATATCTGATGTGTAAATGAGTCAAGAAGTATTGATCAAATGGTTTAGTTAATTTTGGAGCCTATTTTGTATGCACCATGTTTTGACACATGAGCTATAAAACAATGAAATATATGAATGGGAAAATTTGTCTCCTAACATAGGATTTGATATGTTTCCATACTTATCCATTTTCAAGCCCAACCATCATGCATGTACCTGTCAACTTCAACATTTGATAAAAACATGTAGAAAGTTCTAATTGCCAGTAGATTGAAAGGGTTTGTTCCAAATAAACATCAATTTTAGGAACCATAAAGTGACTATTGGGATCCAAATTCTTGGTAGGAACCTAAGAAAGAATGTGTGGATGACAAGTGTCAAGATCATAAGATCTCAAATCAAGTCAAATGGTTAGAAAATCCTAGGAACTAATGAGAGATTTAACTCAAAGTGGTGGTTCCAGAGATCTACAATCCACATTTAATTGGATCTCAAAATTCAATGACGTGAAATGAAGTCAAAAGGGTTAAAAATTCAAGGTAGTTTTTACATCCAATAGAAAAAGAGATGATTTGAATGATAAATTAAATTTGATAAATAAAAATAAGCCCAACTTACTAGGTAGAGCCAAAAGACCCAAACTTGAACTTGACTTGAGTTGGTGGAAGAAGTAAAGGAAAGGAGCTTGATGTGGACTCAGATAAGACTTGACATTGAATAGAGTGCCATATATATATATATATAAAAACTATAGGAAAATGAATATATTTAGATTGGATTTCACCCATAGTTATCTTGATCAAGGATAAAAGGCACAAGAGTAGATATATGATTAATTAGTAGACCATCCCAACTCATGTCTTCAACAAACTTCCATTTAGACAAACATAACATGTCCTTGGTAGATATAAATATATTACCCTCTTGATGAGATCTAGTGAAAGATCAATAGATCAAAACTTTGGGATTTATAAATCAGTTGGAGCATTCACTTCTAGCCAGATCATAATTTTCCACTTTTGGTAAACTCTTGTCTTCTAGTGTAACCTACACAAAATAGAATGATTCAGAGGAATCTAAGAAAATCATCAAATATTTTGGCCATAATGACCTAGTCTGATTAGACTAGAAGCTTGGTGAAATGTCTCTTGAAAGATAAAAAATCATTAATTATCATGGATAATCTTCTCTTCCTTTTCTTTCTCCTCTTCCCCCTTCTCCTATATTAACCCTTTCTTTCCATTTTGTAAAGGGACCTCAGATTTTAGAATTTCTTTTCTATCTTTTTGAGATATGGGACATTCCTTTAGATACTTCAAATTTTACTCAACTTGATTAGGTTAGACCATATAAAGTATTTTTAATAACTACCTCTTAATGAAATAATACTTTCTTTGCCTATCTTTTGCCTTGAATCTATTTTTGGCAAGTTGTGCATTATGGCATTGTGTGAAGGAGAATCTTCGTCATCCATGCTCCTTCTTTCTATCTTTGTTTAGAGTGTTTTAAATGTTGTTTATAGGTCTAGATTAGTGCTCTATCCTAAACCTATTATATTAAATACTTATGCAAATTGACTTGATCTTAAGGTTTTGTAAGCTAGTACTATCCTCTGTTGGTCTAGTGTGGGTTTGAGCTTATGGGGGTTTCCCCTTTAATTTTGGTACATTACCTAGTTAACTCTATTAGGATCCCTTACTCTATTTATAAACATTTTCTTGTGATCATCAAAGAGGAAGCTGACATACTTTAGAGGTTCAAACCCAACATAGGTGACCCATAGCCTATGGTTGTTCAACCAAAGTTTGAGTGAGGAATCCTAGATAACCTCCTTGCTCAGCTCAAGGTGAAATTATGGTTGATAATAGTACCCAAGTCTACATTAGAACATTTTTAAAAATTCAAACAACATGATGATGAGTATCTTAGAAATTATTTAATTAATTTTAAAAATACATCATATTTTTTAGCATATTGGCCTTCAAATTTGGAACTATAATTCATATTTGGTAGAGGTATTACTTTTCCACTTGATGAAAGGGAATTACACAAACATTACATGCAATTTGTCTAGATATAATGATGTGCATAGATATCCTTATTTTGTACTTAAATATAGAAAATAATTATATACATAGCCTATAAAGTATAAAAGCTTTCTCAAATATACATATAATGAGAATGAATTTTTGAGCAAATATAATGAAAGAATGTGTTTAATTACAAATATTGAGTTGACAACTTTGAAAAACTTACTTAATATGAGTCCAATAGAAAATGGACATTGGGCATACTCCAATATCACTTCCAATATCACTAAGAAAAAACCATCATCACCAAAAGAACATAACAATTACATTATTCATGGGTGGAGATTATTTTTATCATAACCATATTTATCTTATTGAAAAAGAAACATATTGTAGAATAAGCAGTTTGGAACAACTTGACTATAATAACAAATACTTATATCATAAGATAAGTTTTAAAAACTCATTAGACTACATAATATTAACTATTTATTATGTTCCATGTGTTTTTCAAACAAAATTTTAGGTCATGCCTCATACATCTGAGCACAATTTTACATAGGGAAAATACTGGTTATACCAAATTGATGCTAAAATAAATATAAATCAACAAGGTATTTCATTTTCCCATAATGGAATATTAGTTCACATACCACATGATGCTGATGGAAATTTTACTAAGAAATTAAAGAGATAATGGGAGTATGTTAAGAATCATTTTCACTCCACACACTTAAATCATGATAAAGAATATTCATTTGAATAACCTTAAACATAATAAAAATTAAATATTTTAAAAGTAATAATATAATGAAATATTTCAATAAAATAAAAAATTAATCAAAAATACAAAATTATTCATCATAAATGTGTTTACTATCTCCTTAACATCTATGTTGTTTAATTTATGTTAATGGAGACACACACACACAAAAAAAAAAATCCAACAACAACAACATATAAGAGGACTCTGATGCATGAATAGGTGTAGAAGAGACCATGGATGATCCTACCTAGAGATGACACCAAAGGGCCTAGAAAAATAACAATAGATAAAGTTTCAAAGAGTAAATAGGGTTTACCAAAGAATAATATTGAAGATAAGAAGGAACTGTCTAAGGGCCTCCCCTCCTGAACTAGTTTTTTGTTTTTTGTCTATTTTTTTGCCTTCTTTTGGGATTGTTAGCTAGTTTTTTGTTTTGTTTTTTTTGTTTCATCCCTTGAGGATTACTAATATATATTATAGTTTTAACTATGGTTCTTATTCTCTGTAAAACTAGGGATTTTACCTTATCAAATACAAAATTATAAGTATGTTAATTTTTATGTTTAAATTTCTACATTTTTTGTCATAAATTATTTGCACTAAGATATTGCATGGATATTTTTGATAATTTTAATGCACATGTATTTGTTATAATTTTTCCACACTAAATGTTACATGGCTATTTGTTTTATTTTTATAGACTCAAAGTTAAAGATATAAAACATAAAAATTATGATAAATGTTGCATGGATGCTTATGATATTTTTCTTTCACTTATACATAAGGAAACAATAAATAAAAATATAATGTAAATGTGATAAAATTTATCATGGCCATTTTAGAATTGATTGAATTCAAAAGAATATATTAAAGTCTTCCACTATTTAAAAAATAACTTTGAATTTATTAAACATATTAAATTCAAAAATTATGTCAAAATGAAAATATTAATTACTGTCATGATTTGCAACAAAACATTGAATTGATTCAATAAATTAAAATAAAGAATATTATTAGCAAACACTAAATTAAATAACCTTAAATTTTTAGTATCTAATATAAAAATATATATAAATTAGAATTTGATAGTAGAAATATAAAATTCTATAAAGATAGTTTTAGGTTTTAATTTGAACTGGAATATGTTCAAATTGAATGAAATGATTGTTATATGACATAATTAATAAAATATCATTGTAATAGTAGATTATATATACTCTATTAACATTTATAATATATAGAAATGAACTATAAGAATAGGGAACATAACTTGTTAAGGTTTTGTTTAGGTTTGTTGTAGTGTACAATTTTCCAAAAGAGATCTACAATGGATATTTTTAGACTCATTTTAGGAAAAAAATTGTGAAACATAAGGGGATGAGTATGATGGTGGATGGACACTTTTGGTAGATAAATTAATTTAATATGTATTAGTATCATCAAAAAAACTTGAATAAATTTTTGATAGTTTGGATTATTGTGCCTGTGACTACAAAACACTATTGTATATGCATATTTATTTAGACATGTGATAAAATATTTATTTTACTTATATTTACCTAAAATCAATTAATTTCATAATTGATACAAATGTGACCTATAAATTAAAGTTATAAGGATTTTATGACATTATGTCAACCACCCCACACACTGTGTCTAAGTACTTTGTATGTTTATTGACATAAAATATGAAGTGGTTGGAAACATATTGTTTAAATTATTTAAGTTAATTTATGTTAAGACTTATATGATGAAAATTTTAATAATTTTTAGATAATTATCTTATTCATTCAATAAACAAAATTAGGTTTTCTCATTCATAGTTATTAGTACACTACATACAATAATTCTTACTCTAATTTCTCCTTATTTATATTGATATAATAATCACCAAATGCAATGTTCTCATATCTCTTAATACTATAACATAGTATGTTATTACAAAGGATATTATACTCTATAAACTCTATTTTTCTTTAATAATATACATCAAATCTTCTATATTCTATATATAATCTATTACAATGTCGTGGTATAAATACCAACTAGGTACCTTATAATTAAATGGTCATTTATGTGTGATAAATTACTTTTCTCCAATTAGGTCATCCTCTCTTACTGTAAATTTTGATTCCTTATCATGTGGCATAATTATTACAAGACTTTTTCCCATTGGCTTGAGTAAGTGTTTTTTTGTTGTGATAAGGGTAGTGAATCTATGGTAATTATAGTTTGGTCCTTATTCCATTGATAATAATGGAAAATTTTTACAAGATTTTATAACTATGTCTTAACCTTGAGACAACTCTAAATATGTTGACATGTACAAACCATAATCTATCTTAATTTAATAGCAAAAATTATCTTCAAAATATTTTGATCAAGTTGTAGATTCCCTTCATTGGCATAGATGTTTTTCATACTTTTTCATCATATATTTATAAAATGTTTCCCAATTTACAATGATTTCCTTAGCTTTCATGATTTTATTATCTATTTACACATTTTATTTTACACATACCATTATGTTTTTGTTTAGAATGAGGGAGCTTTCTAGCATGTGAAAGTATGTTTCATGCCTCTTGATTTTGATTTCTATCTCCTCCATCAAAGTACTTAGGTACATGCCATAATCCTTCATATACTCATATATAAATATAATTTAAGTCTATTTACTCATGTATTACTCATGTAAATATATGATTTTATCTCATTTTAATTTAGATGGAATAATTTGGCTCCAAATCTAAAATAAACATTACTTAGATATTTTTATATCTC
The DNA here is from genome assembly GCA_037957365.1 of Torreya grandis. Taxonomy (NCBI): domain Eukaryota; kingdom Viridiplantae; phylum Streptophyta; class Pinopsida; order Cupressales; family Taxaceae; genus Torreya; species Torreya grandis. The sequence goes on along the minus strand of JARHVA010007255.1, from coordinate 455,848 downwards.
ATCCAACTTCTTTTTATCTTGGGTAGGCAATGGCTAGGTAAATTAATAATTAAAGTAATCAATTGAATATTCCATTATTTCATGTGGCTTATTCACCTTCTCCTTATATTTAATTAATTTTTATTCATTTTATCCTAGTAGTGGCCTTAACAATTCTTCCTTATATTCTTCCCTAACCTCACATTTGATTAGGATTTTTTCAACTATAGTACCTATATGACTTATGAGAATTTTCGTACTTGCCTCCAATTGATTTTTTATGGAAAAATTTGTATCTAGGTCATATTGTTGTTTGGAGGTGTTAAATGTAGTTAAAATCATCTTAATGCCTTCTTATAAATTGACACACACTGTCATACAATCACCTTGAGCAATTTGGATAAGATTTTATCCAATAATTTGTTTATATATGGGAGTTACTTTATGCAATACTACTACAAGTTTTATTCCTACAGTAGGCTAAAGGAAACTCGGTGGTACCATGATGGTTGAATCTATATGTTTATGTCATGTCAATTCAGCCTTTATCTTCTTTAATGAATCTATGGGAGTAGTTATACTATTTTGGTTTGTCCTTATATATCGTATATTAATCTATAGTGAAAATTTGGTTTTATCACCTATCTCTATAGAGTTTGTGGAGGTTGTTGACTATATTTCTCTTCCCCTTTAATTCATTTTCTGATTTCCCTATTTGTTCTTTATTTTTATTCTCAGCCTCATCATCTTTCTTCCCTTTCTCCTATATTTTTTGTGTTTTCTCTTTATTTTTATTTCTATCCTCTTCCTCCATTTATTTGTTTTCCACCTCTCTCTCTCTCTCTACCTCTCTCTTCCTAGAGTAGTTTAATTTAATATTTTTTTAATGTTATCTTTTCCTAATTTTATTTTATTTTATTTTCATCCTCTATTTTATACTCTTATTCTTCATCTATTTTCATTTTTATTTTTTATCTTTTTTTATATTTTCACTTTATTTTTCTTCTTTCTTCACCTTCTATTCTTCTAATAGTTATTTAACTAGTTGAGATTTATTTTACTTTTTAATCTTTTTAAACTAGTTATTTTTCTAGTTGTATCCTTTTTTAAATTGTGACATCCTCCAATTCCTTCAATCTTTGTAATTGTTTTTGTTTATACAAATTTTATACTACCATATACATCTTTAGTTTGGTTCTTAACTTAGTCTTTTGGATTTGTCTCAACCACTTCGTATTCTTAGGGGACATGGGTGCTTCCTCTAATATTTTATTAAGTGCTTTCTCTTGATAATTTGGGATCATAATCTAAGTTGATTTTATCTTTTCCTTTTTATGTATTATTATTTCTTGTAGATAGGCAGGGAATCCTCTTATTTTATCATCTAACACATATAAACTTAACTCTGTGTAGTCCAAAACTGACTTGACTACTGTATGTTGGCCCTCTAGGTCACAATGTTTACAAAATATTCCCACCATGGATATCACTACTTTGTTGTGACATATCCTTAGCAATGTGTTCATTTTTAGATACTTTTGTGGCAATATCCCCTTCCTCACTTTTCTAAATTTCTCTATCATCTCTTTCCTATGAAGAGTCACATGACTAGGGTTTCTTTTATCATTTTTGGTTTTACTACTTTTTTGTTTATGTTATTTCATTTTTGTAATGGCTCAATGAAAGACTTATTTATCCCCCCCCCCCACACTAAATCATATGTAATAGTTTTTTTCTTATTTCTAGGGATGTTTTGGGAGATAACACTTTTTCTATTCAATTTGAATCATTATTTTTTATTTTTATGAGGTTCCATCCACTATTTTATATTTATTTGTCCTAGAATAGTATGAGTGGGTAACCTTAACTATCATTACTTCCTCTCCTCAGACCTCAGTAATATGATAATCCTTAACTAAAAATTAAATAGTCTCATCCTCTTCTTCATCTTATAAATAGTTTGATTCTATAACTCGTCTTTGGAGGCATAAATATCTTTGTACATTAGGGTTTTAAGTAGATTCCTAAAATATTGTTTTTTTAATTGCAAGGGTTTCCTCTTTCTCCATTGGATGAGAACTACCACTGAGTTCATTCATGAATTTTTTATACCAAACATTTTGTGGTAAACTCTAAGCTTGAATTATTACCATTTAAATCTACTGATTGATAGACTCATAAGAAAGAGGTGGAAGTGGTGTGGATTTTATACGAAAGGGTTCTATGTATACATTATGTTTATCTATGATAAAATTAGAGCATGTGTAATATTTTTGGACTATTTATTTTTATATATAGAAGATTATAGCTATCGTATTCTTAATTAATTTCTCCCATTCTATAAAGTGACCTACCTTCTATACTATAGACATCCCTTCTAGTGTGGTTCTTATTTGGGATCATATGGGGGTATGTGAGTGCCATTAAATAAATCTCTCACAACCACGAATATTATGGATGAAATATATGGCTAAAACTATGGGAAGAGATCCTTCAAAAAATCATGTGTCACTTTATTTATCTTCTCAAGGTTATCTAGGTATTGTTCTAGAGTGTGGTAGCCAAGTCATATTAGATACCATTGGAAATCATATCAATTGAAATATACACACTCCTTATAGTCATTCAATCTATTTTTTTTTACTACACCTTTAATGTAATCTCCTACATATAAAAATGTAGTTTGGAGTCCTTAATTTTATTAATTCATATGGATCTATGATTGAAACTTGTTTGTGTTAATTTGGATACCTTGCTAGTGTTAACATTTTTATTTCCATCATATTTATTAGTACTATTCCCTTCATGCATCACTCTAGTCATGGCATGGATAATATTGGATGTAATTTGGTAGGGTTGATATAGATATAGAATGTATTCATATGATCAAATCATAAATATCTTTGTGGTACTTTCCATTAACGTGAAATATAGAAACTCACTAAAAACATCTAATTTAATCCATTGTATGATGAAAAACTCTACCTTATATTATAGATGTTTTTGGGAATTATGTTCCAAATTTTCAATTCTCTCAACTTCTAAAACACTATTTTCAATTTAAACTAGATGTGACTAAATGTATTTTTAAATATATTTTTCATGTGTAAATAGAGAAGGCATGCTAGACAAGGTATGTCATAAATCTTGAATTTTCAAATTTTAGTTAATGAGTTTTGAACTTAGGTAGCTTAATTTTATCGGTAGTGACAACTTGGGTATGTCCACTTTTATCTCTATATAAATTATAAATGGTGTAATCAGATCACTAATACTCTAGGATATTTTTTTACAAACTCTCAGTACTCACATTATTTCATAACTTTTCATTAATGAAACCCTTATTTTATAATATGTTAGATATATCCATCAATCATGATGTTTATGTGGTGCAATTAATCACATTTATTACTTATATCTATTTTGTTTATTTTGTCTATTTTGTGCTTAATTACTTGTTTTTTCATTTATTTTTAAAACTATTTTGTTCTTATTCGTATGATGTCATCATTTTTTCAATATTTTAAAACTATGTTTCTAGTTCCTACCATCCTCCCATTTGTTCTTAGTTTATATTTTTTTTCAAAATATATTTTGTAATATATCATTCTACATAAACAAAATCAACTAATTTATTATATTTCCATATTGATTACTTTACCACTACTCTTATCTTCCTTTTATAGTATATTTTATTATTATATAGATTAACATACTTCTCAAATATCATTTTAGTTCTATTTTTTTCACAAACAATTTTTCATTTTTTTACGTTATTTTTTCATTTTTCTATTTTCTATTTTTAATTTTTTTTTAATTTTTAATTTTTATTTTTTCTTATTTTTTTTCCATCCCCTCTTTTTCCTATATCATATTTTTAGTATTTCTCCCACTAAAGGGTTTTTACATGATCAACAATGAGGTACTTATACATTTGGTGTTGGACACTATGGTATCCTCTCTTGCCTTTCTCATTTGGAAGGAAATTCTTAACCTAATGGAGAAGCAACATGTTAAAAAAAAGGTACTAAGACTTCAATAATAGGGTACCATAGTAACATTACTCAAGTCACACATATGAATGGGTAGTGTCAACCTTAAATGCCTTTAATTTTTTTCACTATGGTTTACCAAAGTTACCTATGGTTTATGGTTTCAATCAACTTCCATTCAAAAACCTTTTTCTGAGTATGACAAGTGTATTTAAATTTATTTTAAATTATTATAGTATATCATAAACTATATAAGGTGCAATCCATAATTTTTATATTTTATATCATATAGCCATGCCTTATATTTAACCTAAAACTCTTTAACCTTAGTATGTCTATCATGCTAAGATATTTTGCATATTTTCTCTGAAGTTTTTATATATGCTTCCAAGAATCATTTTCCATCCAATTTTTCTAGTTATATCATTCTCTTATAAATGGAATCCTTCTCATTCATTCTATATTTAACTAAAATTTTAAAACTTGATAGTATTTATTGTATTGGTACTAATGTTTATAACCCATATACCAACTAAAATGAGAAGTATTTGCTTAATATTTTATAAGAAATGTGGTAAGCCCATAGTATTTTTGGTATTTTAGTATCACAATCCTCAATCTCTATATTAAAAAATATATCAAAAAACTTTTCTATTTTCTTGTTAAATGCCTGAATATTACCATTTTATTGATGATGGTATGGAGTAATTATGTTATGTTAGATCAAAAATATCTTATAAAATTCTTACCCTAATCACTCATTATTGTACAGTCCTTCATGGGGATTTCTTATACCCATCTTATTAAGTATTATGTGTTGATAATAATGAATCTATTTAACCCTAAATTTAGATGTTTAAGGTCATATGTGGTTAAGAACATATAAATAAGTAAGTAAAAGGGTGATAAATAGATCTATAGTAGGGAAATTAATTTTTGAAATCTAGAAAAATAATATTATAAATTTGAATATTGAGATATTCCAAAAATAAAAAGTAAAACTACTGATTGATATTTCAATTAGATAGTTTATTGTGTGTATGTAATTCTAGGATGAAATTTCCTTAAAGTGGACTAGATCAAGATCCTATAATGGCTATCAAGTTCTATAAGTTTACATTTTTCGTCATCAAACACTTACATGAGATATGAATAGGTTATTTCGATGTTGGTATCTAATTTCGGCACAAGTGTGTTGTATGATATAGTTACTACATCTAAATGTGAAAAACTATAGACTTTTAGGTTTTATGTTTCTTTTATTTTTAGTTATATACATCACTTTCATATGTTTTCTCTCTTCATTAAAGGATCAAACCGTAGCTTCTACACCCTTTGAGTGACAATGGTAAAAATGGTTTAGTGAGCACATAGTGTCTAGTTACCCCAATGACCCCTCTTTCAATGGGATCTACCTAAATATCCAATACTTTTAAGAGGACCTCAAAATTATGTAATTTTACCTTAATTATTTTCTCAAGTGTGCACAAGGATGTAATGTGTGATAAGAAAGTACATAGAGTGATATATTTTGTAACTTGGAGAATATGGCTCATGGGATTATCCTTCAATAATTCATACCTATGGGGTTATTGATCCTAGAAATGATATGTAAATAATGAAGAGTATGGAAGGTTTTCTAACATAAATGTACACACACACAGACACACACACACACACACACACACACACACACACACACACACACACACACACACACACACACACACACACACACACAATCATATATCATGTGCATGGATATACTTGAATCACACTCAGAATATGTGTGAAACACACCTGTGTATATATAAATAAATTATATGATATATACCAACATGGAACCAACAATAGATGCCAAGGAGATAATAAAACATGGAAATGCTAAACATTTTTGGATTTTTATATTTTTCCTTCTATTTTTGGAAATTTTAAAATTTTTTACCCTTATTTTAAATCATGTATGGACATGTAAACATGTTCCATGTCATGTTTCTTCTCATGATTTACTTGTGAAGTATAAGAATGCTTGCCATCCTGAAAAATATGGATTAATTTTACCTCATGATAAAATGAGATATCTTTCTCATTTTGGTCATTTTTTTGATTTTTTATATTAGAAAAAAATGGATCCTACAATGAATGCATATCGTTATTTTTGTGGGATAACCTAAGCCCTTTTTTCCATCACTTTAAGAAAACAAAAAAATTGTATTACTATGTTTCCCTAGGATTCTTTCCATATTACTTTATTTCATAATTATTTTGGATCAAATCCTAGTTTTTGGAACCATATTACATTTCAAGTGGTTTTTACATTTGTAGGTTTAACTTGGTTGTGCCAAAATTAAGCAGCACCATGAATAATGTGATTGTTAGTTTTTTATTAGATGTTGATATTTTTATTTGTCTAATTTGAGGTGTTTGTTATGGATGTGTATATTTTATTAGTATCATATTTAGTAATAATTTTAAATCTCCCACATGAATTTGAATAACACCAAACATTTTCTCATAGTGTTCATTTCATACCTTATCTTCCTCATTTGTATGTGGGATAAACATTTTGTATTTGGAATGAGATATGCCAATTTTATCTAAATGTCTGAGTATGAATGACATATATCTATTATCATCCAAGTATAATGAGGTAAATTATTTGTATTATTTATGTAATTATTCTTACCTTAATTTTGAAAGAATACCTATACTAAATATGAATTACAATTTCAAATCTGAGTGTGTAAATGATAAGGCATATGATGTACATTTAAATCAAACAATTTAATCTTGAATTTATTCAAAATGATGTTGTTTGAAATTTTCCAAATGTTCTAATTCATGCTTAGGCAGCTTCCTTATGTTGAAAATTAAAAAATAATACATCCTATAATTGTGAAAAAACTATTTAATGAACCTTTAGGTAAGCTATAGATCAAATTATGAGCATAATCATTGATACTCATATAAAAGGATTTTATCAATAGTTTGTCATATTTATCCCATTGACCAAATGAATGTACATATTTAATAATGTGATCTAATGGATCACTATAATGATGAAAAAGGGGTATTTTTTGTAATTTTAAACCTTATAGATAAGGATAGTAATGTATACATTATGTAATCAATTGATTACATAATGAGGTAATATATGTGTTAGCATTATAATGGGACATTTGAAATTGAAGAATATATACTTGTCTTTGAATCTCTATAATAAAACTCATCATTGACATAGTATCATCACTAGGAATGCTTGTGTTTGGAAAAGTTGTTATCATTGGTTCGAATCAACCACCTATTTTGAATCTAGTCATATTGGTATTATCATCCTCATGAATAACAAGTGTTATATAGGTTATGTTGGAAATGGTATTGGATCTTGAAATTTTAGAAATTTTGGTCTATCCTTCAATAATTAATCAACCTTTGGTAATGATATAACAATTTTACTTTGAGCTGTATTTGGTAAAGGTGATTATTTTGGAACATTAGGATATTTTATCACTTTAGGTTTGTAATGCACCTTTATTTGTGGTGATTTGATTTTATTGGGTAAAGATTCCATGATGTATTTATTTAACTTTAGAAAATTGTTAATATAAAATAAATCAAAAAGGAAATATTCACCCTCAATGATGGGTTTATTATTTATAAATGTTAGAATGATAATAGTTTGAATTAATGTGATTGAAATAAAACCTCCTGTGTGACTAGTTTATGTAAATTAGACACCATATCCTTAAGGACCTAATGAAAGTTAGCACAATTAAATGAAAATTTTCCTTGTGTAAAAAGTTATTTTTAAAAGGTAACATAAAATGTTTTCTATCTTCTTTAATATTTTTCAACTCATATCTTGGGATGGTCGATTCATGGACCTAGTTAGAGGTATGGTAATACCACAATTTAAATATTTGAGATGATGTTGTTGTGTATTGGGAAAAATATAATTATAATCAAATTTTAATCCTTAATTGATAGATATTTAGAGTGTTTCATAATAAGAGTCATCAAAACAATATATATCTACCATAATGAAAGAAATTTATTAATAAAGTATTAAGGCAAAAAATGAGAACAACATCAATTATAAAATAGTTATTTCAAAATCTATATCATATGTTGGGTTTACAAAATGTTTAACTATAAATTAATATGTGTGAGGTCATCTAAGGTTTAAAATATATATATTAATAAGCATAAGTTATATATATATATATATGTATGTATGTATGTATGTATGTATGTATGTATGTATGTATCAGGACAATTCATTTATAAAATCAAATAAATAATATTATGAATTTAAATACTTAGATATGCCAAAAATAGAGAGTAAAGTTATTGATGTGAATTAATTAAGAACAAGAGTACCAAGATGATGTACTTTGTAGATGTAGAGATAGTATAAAACAAGCTATAAGTGGACTAATTTAGGATCCTATAACTATCATCAGATTATTGAAGTTTACGTTTTATGGCCTAAAAAGCTTGCATTAGATATAGATAGTTGTGTGAAGACTAGTGCCTAAATTTTATGTAAGTATCTCATATAGAATAGTGATTATATCTTTATGCAACCAGATGGATCCTCTTAGGTATTTTGTTACCTTTATTTTGTTTATACTAATCACATGCATATGTTGTCATTATTTATAAAATGATCAAACCCTAGTTTCATCACCTTTGGAGTGACTGTGGGAAGAACAACTTAGTGGGCACATGGTGTTGAGATTCCCCAAGGACCTCTCCATCAATTGGCATTGAATACATAGACAATAATCTAGATACGGATGGATGATTATGTATTTCTCTCTTAATTTTTGGATTTTGTGTGCATAAGGATTCAATGTGTGATAAACATGTACATAGAGTGACATAGATTTAAATGTTTAAAATATGGCTCCTGGGATGCTCACTTGAATGTTTGATTTAGTGATTTTGGTAAGTTTCCTTGTGATTTCCTTGTATTTTCAAGGTGAGGAATGAATGAAGGTTGGAATTTTAAATATACCAATCCAGTTTGTAAATATATTACACTACATAACTTTTTTAGGATACATTTAATTTGAAAATTCAAAAAATTATGGGCATTGGACACTTAGAAGAGAAAAAATTGTGTCAACATAGGCATCTAACTAAGACACAAATTTTTGGGAAGATATGAAATAGGTATAGGTCCAATACTAGGATAAAAGGATAATGATCAAGTTTATAGTAATTTTCATAGTATAAAAGGCTTGGTCATTAGAATAACATCTGGCCAAACTAGGATATAATTAATTTGTCACAAAAATATAGTGAACTTGAGTCTTCAGTAGTGGGAAGGTATTAGAAATGAAGGGTACATCCATGATAAGTATTTTCCAAATGTAAAATACTAAGATAATATATAATTTAGACTTAGTATCTATAAAATCTAGCATTGATCCATATTTTTTTAGGTTTAATTAGATCAATTAAATCAATTTCCCATTTATCAAATAAGGCAAGTACTAACACTAGGAGAATTGGAATCTCATCTCTTACATTTTTTTCTTCTCATTGGCATATGTAACAATTTATTACATATGAATATGATTATTTGAAGAGCATTTTTCATCATATGCCTTCAAGGGTTATTTACTTACTCATACTATCTATAGATTTATGTTATCCTATAACTTTATCATGTGATTCCCTTAATATGTTATTTCACTCTTGTGGTAATGATATTCTCTTTAACACCTCATATATTCTACCTTATGCATTATTATTCAATGATCATGAATGATAAATATTAGATCATTAATATTCTTATTTTTAATGGTATATACTATTACATGAACTCTCTGATGGAAAAATATTATACAATATTTTCCATGACATTAGAAATGGATTCCACACAAAAGATGTGAGCTATGGGAATATCATCCTCAATTGGTTTTATGTCTTGATGTTTAGTGATCATAGATAGACAAAAGGGTCCATTATTTGATTTTATAGGTTATATCAAAATTTTAGAGTGAATTTCTTTCAAGAGCATTATCTAGTGACAAATTATTCACTGTATCACCGATATATTGATCAAAAATTTAAGTGCCTTGTAATTTGTAAAGAATATAAATGAGGTTACAAATAACTAATGTATTAATTTATACACACCATATACAATGTTTCATTTTATATGGTAGAGAAATTCATTTCTACTTTTGATAGTTTCTTACTTGCAAATGGAATTTGGTGATCTATGTTTTTGTAGGTTTTTTCCATAACTACTACTACTGATATGCTATAAGAATCTAAATTAACATGGAAATGAATGTTACAATTAGATAATAAAATTAGTATGGTATCCAAAATATTAATTTTCAATTTGTTAAAGGTTTCCTAAAAATTTATATATTCAATTCAAGGGTTGGTTATGTCACTTCTTTAGTAAGTCTTCTATTGGTGCACTTATGGTTGTGTATTTTACTATAAATTTTAGTGACTCTATCTAGATATATAGATTAGAAAGGCTAATGTTGATATATTGTATAACCTAATATTTTAATAACCCTTTTTTGTCTTAGGTGGTGGTATTTTTATGATAATTATATTTAAATGGGTCTACCATCACACTTTTGCATATTATATGTCCTAATAAGGTACCATATGGTGTGAAAAAATGATTTTATTAAAATTAAGACAAATTTTATGTTTTTTAAATATTTGAAACATTATACTTAACACATAAACATGATCCCTAATGAGTCCATACATTATCCAATCATAAAGATACAATTCTAATAACTCATTTATCAAATATTGGAATGTGTCCACCATTATATGGCTAAACACAATTGGTTTATTTTTCACTCCAAATTATATAACTTCATGTGTACATAAAAAAATATGATTATATATATCATCTTATTATTTTATAATTTACAAACCAATTAGGGATCTAATCTTAATTTCTAAACCTTATTACTGAAAGGCTCATGTTGGCCATCTCATTGCACCTAACTTCTAATATTGCATTCTAAAATTATTATTTTGATGACCCAAATCACTTATACACTAAAAATATATAAAAATACTATTTATATCCTTCAATATCAATTTTATAGCTTCAATAGAGATATATCCTTCCAAATATTTCCATTTTCATAGGGAAACTAGCATTGGTGTTAGTGTCTAGTTCATTATTAAGTGTTTATACCTCAATATTCATTAAAATTGAAAATATTTTGGAATTTATGGGTTGTCTTATTTTTATTATATAATATTTCCATGAGATACTTTAAAAAAAGTGTTAAATATAAAATAAAAAGAATTATCATCACCAAGTCATAATCAAAAAGCTTACCAAGAACACATCTAGAAAAATAACCTTTCAAATATCCAAAAATACCACATTCTTACATATTTATATATTAGTCATAGGATAATTCTTATTAAAAGTATTAATAACTCATGTAAATATACATAATTATTATTTCTCAGGTTACAATTTAAATCATTGCATTCGATTTCATATAGTATATTCTATCCTTGAGCACATAAAAGGTCATACATAAGGGATAACTAAATATGTCTGAGGCCCTACTAAAATTAATGTATATGTAGGTATATCTCATTAAAAAAAATTCTTTGAGGTTATCTCAACTTTATTAACCCACTAACCCATTTTTGGAAAGTTGACCTAACCTAAGGTGAATTTATACGGATTGAGTTATACATAGTTATACATATCCTATATGTGCAATCCACATACATCAATAAAAATGTGATAGATACCAATAAAGGTGTAGGAAGATATTTTGAAATATAAGGAATATTTTGTGTAGGATATTTTTATTAGGGTATAGATGGAAATTTTGATGCAATTGTTCAAGGCTTCATAAATAATATATCCCTAATCTAATGATTGGATCATAAGCTTCAACTTTCCTACTTCCACTTCTATAAAACTTAGATCTAATTTCAAATTCATAATAAATGAAATTATTATCCATTATTTTTATTTAAATTATCAAAATATCAACTGGCATTATACACTCTATATTTAATAATTCTTTAGATTCAATATTTTGTAACATTTGAATAGATTTAATTGGACTTATCTAATATAGTTATATTCATCCTTGTGATTAGGATAATATACCATTTAACCCTCATAAAATCATTTAAAATGGGTCAAAAATTTAACAAACCTAACCTTTTAAGTGATATGTTATTACAAAATATTATAAATTTTCTAAATGATGAACCATTAAAAAATGTTCAAAAATTTACAATGGAGGTACCATTACAAAATTTTCAAAATTTTCCAATGAATTTCAATGACTAAAAATCCAATATATTATAATCATATAAGTCTCAAATAATTTATTCATAATGATGAGACATATATTATTCATATATTAAAAATTAAGAGTGAATTACAACTGATGATTACATATTTATAAACCTCAATAATTCATTCCACTTATCTTGTGTGTATGATGAGTACTATATGATAACTCTAAAGGAAAGTTTCACTTATCAATGTAAAATTTTTATTATATAATACTACTAATAATGATAACATCATAAAATCTAAACCTCTTGCAAAGTGTGTATTTTAAATCCTTATCTATAAGATTTTATCTATAATATTACCTTTATTTTTTACCAATTAAGATCCTTTCAACCATATTCAATAAATGCGTTATTTTTATTATTAAGCTAAGTTTGAGTGAATATTTTCAAACTAATTTGATGGAAGCTACACAAAATAATTTTGTGATTGGTTTTATAGTTTACCAAATGCTTCCTTAAGAACATTTGAGAAACTAGAAGATGTTTTCTTATTCATATTTAATAAACATAAACTACCTGTTGGCCATATTTGGCCAACATACCAAGCATGTGACTAGTTGATAATGATCCACTCACAATCCAGAGCTTATCCAAACATTTGGCTTTAATGGAAGAAAAACTAAGTAGGCATTTTCATGGCATTAGATCTTTCATGTGTGAATGAGTCAAGAAAAATTGGTCACATGGGTTAGTTCATTTTGGATTCTAGTTCATATGTGCAAATTTTTCACTCATGCACTATATAATAATGAGAGATATACATGGGAAAATTTGGATCCTAATGTAATATTTGATAATTTTCCATACTTATCCATTTCTAGACCCAACCATCATCAACTATTATACATGAACCAATCAACTTCAACATTTGATGGAAGCATGAAAAAATATTGAATGACCAATAGATTGAAAGGGTTTATTCATTTTTGTGTTAAGTCCATTATATACAAATTTGGTGCCCCCATGATCCCTACACTTCAAGTTATAAAATTTTAAAGTTGTTGAAAAAATGATAGACATCCATGTGAACATTAGTTTTAGGACCCATAAAGTGACCATTTGGATCCAAATTCTAAGTGAGAACCTGAGAAAGAATGTATGGCTAACAAAAGTCAAGTTTGTAGGATCTAAAAGTAAATTAAATGGTCATCGAATCCTAGGAACCAATTAGAGATTGAGATTGAAGTGGTGGGTCCAAAGATCTATTGTCTATGTTTAATCAGATTTCAAAATCTAATAGAGTGAAATAAAGTCAAAAGGGTCAACAATCTAAGGTGGATTTAAAAACCAATAGAAAAGGATATGAGTGAGATGTTTGATGAAATTTTATAGAGTAAAATGAACCTAACTCAAGAGGTAGAGCCAAAAGACCCAAACTTCAGCTTGACCCAAGTTAGCAGAAGTGAAGGAAAAGAGCTTGATGTGGACTTATATAAGACCTAACATTGGATAGAGTGTTTTATATATACAAATGATATAGAAAAACTAATATTTTGAGATTGGTTTTCATCCATAGTTGTCTATATATACAATCTAAGGCACAAGAGAAGATATATGATTAATAAGGAGACCATCATAAGTCATGTCTTTGACAAACTATTATTTAGATAGGCATGATGTGTCCCTAGAAAATATAAATATTTTAATCTCTTGATGAGATCTACTGGAATATCAAAAGATCAAAAATTAGGTATTTGGAAAATAGTTGGAGCATTCACTTCCAGCTGGATCATGATTTTCCACTTTTGGTAAACTCTTATATTCTATTGTAACCTACTAAAAATAGAATGATTCATAGGTTTTTGAGTAAATAATCAAATATATTATTCATAATGACCTATTTGATTGGAATAGAAGCTTGATGAAATATCTCTTGAAAGCTGATGGCTCATTAATTATCATGGACAATGTGTTCCTTCTTATATGTCTCTTCTCCCCCTTATCCTATATTAACCCTTTCTTTCCATTTTCTAAAGGTCCCTTAGATTTTAGACAATATTTTTTATCTTTCTTAAAGATAGTAAATTATTTGAGATACTACAAAGTATACTCATCTTGATTAGGTTTGACCCTATCAGTTATTTTTAAGAACTACCTCTTAATGCAATAGGACTTTCTTTGCCTATCTTTTACCTTGAATCTATGTTTGGTAAGTTGTGCATTGTGGCATTGTGTGATGGATAATATTCATCATCCATGGTCCTTCTTTTTAAAAAAAATTTAGAGGGTTTTCAATGTTGTTTTTAGGTCTAGATTAGTGTTTTATCCTAAACCTCTTCTATGAATACTTATGCAAATTGGCTTGATCTTAAGGCTGTGTAAGCTAGTAAAATCCTCTACTGATTTAATGTGGGTTTGAACTTGTGGGATTTTCCCATTTAATTTTATTATATCACCTGGTTAAATTTATTAGGATCACTTAATCTCTTTCTAACCCTTTTCTCATGAAGCATTAGTCTTAGTTTTAGTCTTAAGTGACATCAAAGAGGAAGATGACCTACTCTAGAGGTTCAGACTTGACATAGGTGACCCACATCCTAGGGTCATTCCCATGTTTGAATTATTTTTAAGTGAGGAATCCCAAACAACATCCTTACTTATCTCAAGGTGTAATTTTAGTCCATAACAATTTTTGGCATGCCTAGTGGGACTAATGTCCAAAGTAGGTGACGAGTTTTGGTGTTCTCTTCATCTAATCAGCCTTTGGAGGCACATTTACACACATCAATGGTGACTTTGAGATTTTCACTAGTTACAATAGTCTAAGTAAGCCTTTATACAAATTTTATCTACATCTAATCTCCTTTTATGAGTCTTTATGACTCTATTTAGGCCATAGTTCTACCCTCATCTCATTAGTGAGCCTTATCACCAACCAAATAGATCCTACCATCCATTTAATCATCCATATCATCCTATAATGAGCATGTATATCTTTCACAATAACCTACTTACCCTTCTATCCAACCTTATGCTATCACATCCTTACTAAAACATAAGCAAAATATGCTAATATGAGAAGAGGTGATGAGAAAATGGGATAGAGAGCTTGATTTAGTCCCTTCTCATCTCATAGAGATGATGAGAAAGTTAGTTAGAAAGATGAAAATTAAGTGGATGAATGTTGGAGAATATTTTTATTACAATGCTATGAATGATTATTTGTATGAGGTGAAGACCGTAATCCAATTT
This sequence comes from Torreya grandis, assembly GCA_037957365.1. Taxonomy (NCBI): domain Eukaryota; kingdom Viridiplantae; phylum Streptophyta; class Pinopsida; order Cupressales; family Taxaceae; genus Torreya; species Torreya grandis. The sequence continues at coordinate 440,351 of JARHVA010007255.1, read as the reverse complement.
TGGATAGATAGATTAGTAAAGTGGGAAGGGTAGGAGAAATAGTTCAAGTAGCCTTAACCTTCCATCCCACCCTCCTTTTAGAAAGAGCCTATTTTGAAAAAATAAAATGAGGAGAGAGAGAGAGAGGATCAATATAATTTAGGGCATCAATTATACCATGATTCCATAGAAGAAATGGATTTGGTTGGAAATCACATGACCTCTCTATCACATTAAGGTGAATCAATCTTGACTGACTAAGCTAAAATATAAAAATAAGACTTAAAACTTAATAATTATGTCCAAAGGATTATTAGACTTTCTTCTAAAGAAACTATAATAAAAATATTGTTTCATGAAGACAAGCCTTTAGAGGCAATTATTTTCTCAAGAGAGGACATGTTTGAACTTTTAAAGCATGGTTATCAACTTCTCTCTTCAACCATAGACATCTCTCCACTTTTGGAGGACAAAATTGAGCTTAAATGGACTTGTGAAGTCAAAATGTTAGAACCATCTCTCTTAAAGGTCAGCCCTAAAGATTTGTTGAAGGAGATAGAGCAAGTTGGTCTATATGTTCATGATTATTATTTCATAAATGGATAATAATATGAGGTGTTCTTAAAAATTACATAGATCTAGGAGCATGATTATTGGGTTTTGGGTCAATGTTTCCAACCAACATACATAAATCTAACAATAGAGGAACCAAATACCACCCCAAGAAGATATGAGCATTTAATTGCTCTTAGCTACATAAAATATCTATCAAGGAAAGGCATGTATGTTTCAAAACTCTAATGTGAAAAAAATAATTTCCCATTCAACCCAGGAGGAGGGTATTTGTAAGTTATAACATTGTACACATTAGGTTAGTTTTTATGCTTTTATCTAAGTTCTTTTGTGCACTTTTATTTAGTAGGTTTTCTATTTTTATTTCTTACATTTGCCCTTGTTATTTTGTTTTAATCCTTGTTGTTTCAAGAGGAAGCTACAAAAAAGAAATCCTCACATAATATTAATGATTAACTCAGTTATAGAGAGGTGAATCCATGCCCAATGGATCAAATAAGGCAAAATTAATTGGGTTCTCAAGCATAATAGACATGTTTCCCTATGAGTTACCAAAGATGTTGGCCATATTTGGCTGACATACCAAGCATGTGCCTAGTTTCTAATGGTTTAATCTCTATCCAGAGCTTGTTTAGACATTTGGCTACAATGGAAGAAAATATGAGTAGGCATTTTCATGGTGTTAGATATCTCATGTGTAAATGAGTCAAGAAGTATTCATCACATTGTTCGGTTAATTTTGGAGCCTAGTTTGTATGCAACAAGTTTTGGCTTATGCACTATAAAAAATGAGAGATATGAATCGGGAAATTTGTCTCCTAACATAGGATTTTATAAGTTTCCACACATAGCCATTTTCAGACCCAACCATCATCAACCATCATGCATGTACCAGTCGACTTTAACATTTGATAAAAGCATGTAGAAAGTTCTATTGGCTAGCAGATTGAAAGGGTTTGTTCCTCTTAGTGATAATTTCATTCTCTAAAATTTTGGTGCCCACACAATCCATACATTTCAAGTTATAAAATTGTAAAGTTTGTCAAAAAATATTAGATGTCTGCATGAACATCATTTTTAGGACTCATAACGTGACCATTTGGATCCAAATTCTTGGTAGGAACCTAATAAAGAATGTGTGGATGATAAGTGTAAATATCATAGGAACTTGAATCAATTAAAATGGTCAGAAAATCCTAGGAACCAATGAGAGATTTAACTCAAAGTGGTGGGTCCCAAAGATCTACAGTCCAAATTTAACTGGATCTCAAAATTCAATAAAGTGAAATAAAGTCAAAAGGGTTAAAAATTCAAGGTAGTTTTGACATACAATATAAAAGGAGATGATTTGATTGTTCAATTAAATTTTATAAATAAAAATGAGCCCAACTTAGTAGGTAGAGCCAAAAGTCCCAAACTTGAGCTTGACTTGAGTTTGTGGAAGAAGTTAAGGAAAGGAGTTTGATGTGGACTCAGATAAGACTTGACATTGAACAAAGTGTCATATATATGCAAAAACTATAGGAAAATTAATATCTTTATATTGGATTTCACCCATAGTTATCTTTATCTAAGATACAAGGCACAAGAATAGATATATGATTAATTGGTAAACCATCCCAACTCATGTCTTCAACAAACTGCCATTTAGACAAGCATAACATGTCCACGGTTGATATAAAGATATTACCCTCTTGATGAGATCTACTGAAAGATCAATAGATAAAAACTTGGGGATTTAGAAATTATTTAGAGCATTCACTTCTATCTAGATCATAATTTGCCACTTTTGATAAACTCTTGTCTTGCAGTGCAACCTATACAAAATAGAATGATTTAGAGGAATCTAAGAAAATCATCAAATTTTTTGGCCATAATGACCTAGTCTAATTAGACTAGAAGCTTGGATAAATGTCTCTTGAAAGATAAAAAATCATTAATTATCATGGACAATGTTATTTTCCTTTTCTTTCTCCTCTCCCTCCTATATTAACCCTTTCTTTCCATTTTGTAAAGGGGCCTCAGATTTTAGACTTCTTTTTTTATCTTTTTGAGAGATGGGACATTCCTTGAGATACTTCAAATTATACTCAAATTTATTAGGTTAGACCTTATAAAGTATTTTTAAGAACTACCTCTTAATGCAATAGGACTTTCTTTGCCTATCTTTTGCCTTGATTTTATGTTTGGCAAGTTGTGCATTATGGCATTGTGTGAAGGAGAATCTTCCTCATCCATGCTCCTTCTTTCTAAATTTGTTTAGAGGATTTTAAATGTTGTTTATAGTACTATATTATTGTTCTATCCTAAACGTCTTCTATGAAATACTTATGTAAATTGGCTTGATCTTAAGGTTTTGTAAGCTATTATTATCCTGTGTCGGTCTAGTGTGGATTTGAGCTTATGGGAGTATCCCCTTTAATTTTGGTAAATCACTTGGTTAACTTTATTAGGATCCCTTACTCTCTTTCTAACCATTTTATTGTGATCATAAAAGAGGAAACTGACCTACTATGGATGTTCAAACCCAACATAGGTGACCCATAGCCTGCTATTGTTCAACCAAAGTTTGAGCGAGGAATCCTAAATAACATCATTGCTCACCTCAAGGTGAAATTATGGTTGATAATAGTACCCAAGTCTACATTAGAACATTGTTAAAAATTCAAACAACATGATGATGAGTATCATAGAGATTATTTAATTAAATTTAAAAATACATCATATTTTTTAGCATATTGGCCTTCAAATTTGGAACTATAATTCATATTTGGTAGAGGTATTACTTTTCCACTTGATGAAAGGGAATTACACAAACATTACATGTCATTTATCCACATATAATGATGTGGATAGATATCCTTATTTTGTACTCAAATATAACAAATAATTGTATACATAGCCTATAAAGTATAAAATCTTTCTCAAAAATACATATAATGAGAACGAATTTTTAAGCAAATATAATGAAAGGATGTGTTTCATTATAAATATTTAGTTGACAACTTTGAAAAATTTACTTAATATGAGTCCAATAGAAAATGGGCATTCGGCATACTCCAATATCACTTCTAATATCACTAATAAAAAACCATCATCACCAAAAGGACATAACAACTACATTATTCATGGGTGGAAATTATTTTTATCATAACCATATTTATCCTATTGGAAAAGAAACATATTTTAGAATAAGCATTTTGGAACAACTTGATTATAATAACAAATACTTATATCATAATAAAAGTTTTGAACACTCATTGGACTACATAATATTAACAATTTGTTATGTTTCATGTGTTTTTTAATCAAAATTTTAGGTCATGCCTCACACATTTGAGCACAATTTTACATAGGGAAAATATTGGTTATACCAAATGGATGCTAAAATAAATATAAATCAACAAGGTATTTCATTTTCCCATAATGGAATATTAGTTCACATACCACATGATGGTGATGGAAATTTTACTAAGAAATTAAAGAGAGAATGGGAGTATGCTAAGAATCATTTTCACTCCACACACTTAAATCATGATAAATAATATTCATTTGAATAAATTTAAACATAATAAAAATTCAATATTTTTAAAGTAATAATATAATGAAATATTTCAATAAAATACAAAATTAATCAAAAATACAAAATTATTCATCATACATGTGTTTACTATGTCCTTAACATCTATGTTGTTTAATTTATGTTAGTGTACACACGCACACACGCACGCGCACGCGCGCGCGCACACACACACACACACACACACACACACACACACACACACACACACACACACACACACACACACACACACACACACACACACACACACACACACACACACACACACACACACACACACACACACACACACACACACACAAACACACACTAGTGGGAGGGGACATATTAGTGGGGACATGTCATAGAGTCATGAATCCATAAATACATAGCTATAAAATTTTGATATAGTTTACATAAATAATATATACACTTGGGTTAGAATCCCATAAACTTTCACCAAATTTTATATATATTTAGAACAAGGTTTTTATATTTGTGTCATATCATACACAATTTATAGAGTAGAGGTCATAGTTTTATAGATAATTCATCTTGATATATATTAGAGGTTCATATGGCATACAAGTTCACCAAAAATTTCAAATATGTATTCAAAACATTTTACCAAGAAGCACTATTTTTACTAATAACCATCATTTTAAGCCTTTTATGTCTATAAATGTTGGATAATTTGAGTAGTGCAGTAAATATTCAATGCCCTCAATGGCCTAAGAATTATTTTAGGTTTTTAGGTTCAATTGTTTATATCACTTGAATTTATTATACTTTCACTTGAGTTGTGTGATTTAAATTTAGTGATCTCAATGGTCATGTCACAACTCACCCTTTTACACTAGATTCAGGGCATAATTAATTTCCAAAATTTCCCCCTTAAAAAATTAAGGTTTAGGTTTGAAACTCTCTAAGATACAACGATTAGTAAGGAATAATATTTACCAAAGAATATAACCAAAGGGAAACATGGTTACATCGAAACACATATATACTATTTCCTTCCTCTCTTTAATTTTTATGCATTTAAATTATGCAATTTTATATTGCATGTAATGATTTGTGCTATAATATACTTTTGGTTATAGGTCAGCACTAACAAAAAAATTTATCAGGGCTCAATTAAAAGGAAATATGTATTTTACACACACATGTACACATATATTTATTTTAACCTAATAATTTCATATTTATGTATTACTAGATTAAATGGGGGAGGAAAATGTAGATACTAAAGTCTAATTATATATATATATATATATATATATATATATATATATAAAATCTCAATCTTATATGCTTGAAAAATACCAATAAGGGATCTACCCTTTAGTTCTAAACCCTTACCTTTCCAAAAGGCTCATGTTCACCATCTCATTGTGCCTAACTACTTTTCCTATATTTTAACCCTACTATTTTAATGTCTTGGGTCACTAATATGCTAAAACAAACTCAAAATATGTTTTATATCCTTTAATATTAATTCTAGACCTTCAATTTTTTTTTATCCTACTAGACACTTGAAATTTCATAAGGGCATGAGCATCGACACTAATTTCTAATTATTTATCAAGTGTTTATACCTATAAATTCATTCAAATTGTAAATATTTTCAAACATAACGGTCCAATTATTTGTATTATCTAACCATTACATGAGATATTTTAAAAAGGAGTGATATAAACACACAAAGAAAAAATTCATAATTACCAAGTCATATTCAATAAGCTTACCAAGCACACATCTAGTAAAATAACCTTTCAAGAATTCAAAACTACCCTATTGTTCCCTATTTATATATCATTCATAAGAGTAATCATATGATAGGTTTGAATCACTCAAAGAATATCTCATGATTAGTATTTGTATATTTACAAATTAGATCATTGTATGCCCTTACATATAGTATTTTACACCCTTGTGCACACACAAGTTCACACTTAGGGGATAATTATATATGTTTAAGGCCCTATTCAAGGTAGTATCTATGTAGGCAATGCTTATTAAAAAATGGTTACTTGAGGATAGCTGAGATAAATTAATGTACTAACCCATTTTTGGCAAGATGACATTAACTAAGGTGAATAAATAGGGTTTGAACTATACCTGCCTATACACCACCTGTACATAGGTTTTTGTTTCAAATTATATATATATATATATATATATATATATATATATATATATATATATATATATATAATTTGAAACAAAAACCTAAATTTTGCATAATGCCATTTTTTAATAAAATAATATTTTATAGATGATAGTTACTTTTAGATACATAAATTTTTTTTACATAAGTGTTGTGGCATCTAGAAATAATATCTCCAAAATCTAAGAATTGGATCCTAAGATTCATCCTACCTACATCCACCTTTACATATATAAGATATACCTACACATTTATAAAAAATTTAAGTATCATCCCTTATTTATATTGAAATTATTATATTATTAATTGGAATTATACTTTATATATTTAGTAATTTTATAGATTCATTATATTTTAATATCTAAATGCATTTTATTAGCCTACTCTTAATAGTTTTTTTCATCCTTCTGACTATGATAATATAACCTTTAACCATAACAACACTTATTTAAAAAATTTAAAACATATAAATGAATTATCCATATTCTAATATATATATATATATATATATATATATATATATATATATATATATATATATATATATAGTGTATATTTAAGTGTTATTTTTTGCATGATAATATCCATAAAGTCCATTGGTTAAGGAATACATATCTCTTCCCACAAAACTTTCTAATATCTCTTTGGTAAATAGTGTTGGGAAGGGATCATGCAAATAGGGTTAATTGAAATTAGAATAGTAAATAAAAATGAACATTTTTATAATTTTTATTATTTTAACTATCATATGACTTATCCATTTGATGTCCTCTATAAGGGTTATTATACTACCAACAAACATATTATCCAACTAGGTTTTTACCTTGCCTTGAAATTGGGATTCCTTCTATATGGTCATTTACACAAAGGTTTTATATCATATTTTAATTAAATTTTCATAGTACAAAAATCATATATTACTCCTTTTATCTATGTGAAATTTTGTGAGAATAAGTATTTGTATTCTATTAACAAATCTAATATCTTTTATACTTCTTCTTATGTCATATAATTGCATACTTTTACAATTTTAGGGTTAACCTCTGTAGTAATATTCTCCTTTCTGAATTTGAGTGGTTGGTATAAATATTATGTCTTTTCTTTTGTGGTATCTATGAGTTTTTCCTCACCTTCCTCAATTTTTGATTTTATGTTTTATTGTTTTGCCTCATCCCTCATCTTGTTTTGTGACTTTTTTGTAATGTATCATATTCATGAATTGTTTTATTTTATCAATTATTTCCACATATTTTGGTAACTTTCTTCTAATTATACCAATTTTTTACCATTCCTCTCTATGGCCTAGAAATATTTATTATAATTTTATTTTACTATAATTTTGCTTTGTGATAAAGTCTTGCATGAATAAAAATATATTTATCTTCCACAATACTCAACAGATCTTAGTTTTTAGATCCCAAACGTTGAGATCTCTACAAAAATCCATTTTTAGGTCTTCCCATTAGTCAGTTCCTTTATGCATATATTGATTCATGTGCACTATCTTTGTAAATTTTCTTAGTGTCCATTAAATAGTTGTGCTATAGGATTTTATCAATTCCATTTC